>JAWDJX010000044.1:0-250046 GCA_033117895.1 Extremus antarcticus | reverse complement strand
AGCACGTGTATTCACTTGTCACCACACCATCACCATATGGCTATTATTCACCACACCACACCACATCCCCGCACTGGCGTATACCGCCCAGCCAGATACGTCGGTTGCTCCGTTCCAGGACACATACGCCTTTCCATCTTCAACGACCAAGGTCGGATCCCACGCGGCTGGAGTGGCACTCCACGCCTCCTTGAAAGCGCGGTAGCTTTGGACCTCATTGATGCCACCAAATTGTGCTTGCCAGCGCAAGTCACTGCCATCGGTGGCCGGCCCATACTCGCGCGTGACCGCGATCTGGCCGTAGCCAAGCAGCTGGTTACCGTTGGGCAGCGATGCAGCATACGAGCCCTGGCTGTCGGCGTCTAGCTGTTGCGACGGGGTCTCGATCCTTCTCAGGAGTTCTGATGTGTACGACTTGCTCGCCGGCAGCTCCAGGTGATAGACGAGACCTCGAGACGCGGCAGTGCCATTGTCAATCGCCGAGGCATGGTTATCGAAGATGCCAATGTCCAAACCAGTATCTGTGACGTTGTGGGCACGAACGAAATGTTGCCATCTGAAGGTACCTTCGCTTGGTAGTGTGCCGAAGCTGCCACCAGTCTCGCCTTCAACAGACCACTTAACGCTGCCATCATCTCCTGACACGAGGTAGAAAGCCCAGTGATGGCGGGCATTGATCAGGAAGTCGTGGCCGACCATTTGAACTGAGTTCACGTGCTATAGCAGGGTCAGCTCGCATACCAGAATCTACTGGAGGTCTAGGTCCACGTACAAACCAATCCCATGGCGCCTCTTTTGTCCCATTGCCACTCTTGTCCGAGAGCGGCTGATGCGAAGCATTCAGTGGAAGGTGATCTAGCGCCGCCCAGCTCCACAGTATTTCATCTGTTGCTACATCTAGTTCGAAAACCACAGCATCCGCGATCCAGCCGTCCACCGGACCACCGACAGATGAAAGATCATGCTGCGTATTGTTGTACGTAGACACGACGATTGTGTTGTGCTGCGTCATCTGCTGCTCGTGTATATCGATACTCCAGTTTGCAACCGGCGTATCAGTCAGCTTGTTCAAGGCAAGATACGGATCGACCACGAACGGTGTGTACGTCTCATCCAGAAAAGTGGTCTGTCCATATCCGTGGCCAATATTGACGCCTTGAGAGTTGAAGCCATTCCAGTACGTCAGATACGCCTTTCCGTCGTAGTGCTGTCGGCGGAAGTCGGTGGGGGCTGTGACGTTGAGCGCAAAAACCAAGTCGCCATCGGGAGTCATGATGAAGCCGGTGCTCTCCTTGGCATACGATACGCTCAGATTGGACGTGGCTGGTGTCATAAAGATGTATCCGTCGGCCACAGCTCCGCCATTACTGGTAATGATCATGTTGGGCGGCGTCTGATCAGTGGTCTTGAAGGCCAGCCATGGCCAGGTCACGCCGGTGGAATCCGTCTGGACATCGATGTTGGCTTCGCTGGATATGACCGTCCTGTCTTTGGCCACCAAAGCATTGGCGACGGCTGCGAGACTCGCAAAACCAAAACTTCGAGCGAGCATCTTGTCGAAACTGAGACGTAATGATGCTGAATGCTACTTCATTCTGGACGGCGACCATGGCAAGCTTTGTATACTTCCGAACCGCTCGACGAGGACTTCGGCATTTCAAAGACGACCGAACATCGGCGGCAAGCACGCCTTGTGGGTCGACGCATGTTGTGGGACAGCAATGCCGTTCGGTTCCGGCCATTCTCATCAGTCGGCAGCGTTGTGCTACCTACGCACGAGTCATCTAGCTATCGATCAAATGCACAACAAGGCGAATTTTGGAGGGGCACCAGAAGCAACAAGCATGAGTGCCCGCTTTGCTAACGAATTGAAGTGTTCCCATTCGATGATGATGATGCGGGCGGTATGGCTAGCAACTCACCTCATCTTGTAACGAATGGCGTGATCTTTCCGAAAGCGGAATGGAGTCTTAACGAAGCGTCAATCACGGCTCTATACATATATATCTAGGCCGTCTAGCAAAGCTTTGTAACAATGCTTCCACTATAGATAGAGTTTAGCCTACTAGGCGAATTCCTTCGAAAAGTAGCCTCTATTAAGAATTAGAGCCTTAGGTACTAGCTCCTTAGTATAACAACCTCCTTTTAGCTACTTAATTTAGAATAAGTAGATATAACGTTACAATTTACTTAGTTACTAGCTAAATATACGATATATATTATAGTTATAAGCCCGATACGCGCTAGTCTACTACTTCAACGTTATAAGTTACGGTTAGGCTCTTAGTAGCTAGGATACTAAAAGAAAATACTAAAAGAAGTCTAGACGAAACTACTAGATTACTAAGAATAATACTTATTCTATATACTATAAGTAGCTTATAAGCCTTTATAGTTAGTAATAAGAAGATCCTAAGAGGATATAAGTAATAGGATAACTAGATTATTTAATATAGCTCTCTATATCGTATATATAAAGTATAGTAATATATAGACCTATACCTTAAAAATAGTAAGATAGTAAAGAAGCTAACTAAGCCGGTAATACTAAACCTTATTAAGGCTATAATACTACTAGAGGAAGGAACTCCTATACTAAGTATTAATAACTAGACTACCCTTAGTATATTAATAGCCTAGTACTAGTTATTAAAGGCTAACTTTAATAAGTATAAGGCTAGTATAGTTAAGGTAGAAGAGGAGCTACGTATTACTATTTTAATTAATACTCTATCTATTACTATAAGGTATAATACTATAAAGGATAAGCTCTACTAGCTTAAGCTTCGCTTTATACTAATAGACTACTAACGAGAGATTAAGCTTACTAATACTCTTAGTAAGCTTAAGAAGGAGAACTTTACTACTAAAGTAGATTAATAGGTTACTAACTAGATTAATCTATAGTAAAGGATAGAGATATTCTGCTATTTAGAGCTAAATTAACTAAGAAGGTATTTCTACTACGTAGTATACTATAAGGACGTACCTATAGGAATAATACTTCTCTTTAAGATAAATAATAGACTTAAATTAGAGTATCCTTTAATAGCTATTATTAACGAGTTTAGTTATCTTATAGTAGACTTTTTAAGACCTACTAGACGATACGCTTACGTAACGTCTCTTAGAATTACTAATACTATAGTATCTAAAGATAGAAGTAGTCCCTTACCTCTATTAGTATTATAAGAAAGTTTCCTATATATACTAAAGATTCTACCTAAGCTATACTATAATATTACTAGTAAGCCTAAGAATAACTACTATAAGTTAAGAGCTACTTATAATATAATTAATCTAGAAAGGCGTTTAAAGAGTAAGAAGTTAAGGGAATAGTAAGGCTACTAAAGGAATTATATTAAGTAGGTATAAGATAACCCTTATATAGCTAAGATATATATTAAGAAGTAGATAGATACTAACCTATAGAAGGAACTAAGTAGGTTAGACGCTTTAAATAGTAGTATTAAATTAGAGAAGCCGTCCGCTTTAGCTACTTACGTTATAGTAGTAACTATATTAATTCCCTTAGTATTTAGAATATAAGTAAAGCGTTTAGATATACTACCTTTAGAATAATAGGAATAAGATACTTACTTAAGTATCTATATTATTAATAACCTATTAAGAGCGAACTTTAGAGCTACTAGTAAGCTAGAGGCTAGATTTATACTTATAACTAGAGATAGTACTTTACTAATAGTAGCTATTAGTAAGTATACCTTATATCTTAAGGATATTAATAGATATAACTACGAGCTAACCTTAAAAGACGTTATCTATTTACCTAGCTTCTATATAAACCTTATTAGTACTAACCGACTTAAGAAGGCTAGCCTCTAGTTCTATAAACGAGAGAAGACTATCTACTTCGATAATAAGGTTAATAGTATATAATATCTAATACTAAAGCTTATTTAGCTATATAATAATATCTACTACTTAGATATTATTATACTACTAATAGGTGATAAAGAGCTCGTATATAGCTAGAGTAAGCTTTAAGGAATATTACGTATAGATAGTTATATCGCTCGAGCGAATTATACTAGCCCTATAGTAATTAAATAGCTACTAAAGGATAATATTACCTCTATAGTAATAGTAGTATAATTAAGTAGAGCTCCTTTAAATCCCTAGCGCCTTACTATAACTTAGTAGTACTAGGTTTATAGCTATATTCGTTATAAATAAATTACTTACCTTTAAGATAATACGAAGGTTATATACTAGCCGATAGTAACGATAAGGTACTACGGACCTATAAGTATAGTATCTACGCTATAGCTAAGTTATAATCGATTCCGTCTCGACGTTAAAGGGTAATACTAAATATCCCTCTTACTAAATTCGCTATCGACGTTACTAAATTTAATTAAGCTTATAACGGAGATTAATATATAGTCTATAGATATAACCTTAAGATATACCTTTACTTTAAGAGGTTATACGCTAATAAGAGCTAGAATAATTAGCTTTAATTTATTAAGAAGCTTAATATATTCGTTAGATCGATTAGACGAGATATAAGAATACTTCGAGCTAATATAGATAGTACGATTAGACTCGCTTATTACTCCTTTATTAGAAAGGAGGGTATTACTTTATACTAGACGGCTCTATATACGCTAGTATAAGACCTAGCTAAATAACCTAGAGCTCTTATTACTTTAATAGCTAGGGCTATAAGGATATACGCTCGGTTACTATATAACCTCTAGCTTAAGATTATTATAGCTATAGTATATCTCCTTAATAGAGTACTAATTATACTAAAAGGGTAGAAGACGCTCTTTAAACTAGCTACTAGATAGAAACTATTAATTATATACCTTAGAGTCTATAGCTATTAAGCTTACTTCTATTTAAAGGGGAATAAGACGCTAGTAAGAAAGGATAAGCTTATAAAGCGAGCTTATATTAGATACCTCGTTAGCTAGGACTTAATATATATCTTTCGGATATAGATACTATTATAGAATAAGGTTATCCGTACTAGTAACGTTATCTTCGACGAAGTAACCTTTTATTACTTAGTAGAGGTTAATTTTAGTTATATCCTTACTACTAAGGTAGTTAATATAGTACTTATCTTTAACCCTACTTCTCTATCTTAGTATTAAGAGCTTTATAACGCTATCTTTACTATATAGTAGACTCTAGATAAAAGGGTAGAGTTATATTAAAAGGAGTAATAGCGGAGTAATAGTAGACCTACTTTACTATCCCCTCTAATAATACTAGACTAGCTTTAGTAACTACTTTAGTAAGGACTATACTAGTAGTTCCCTATATAGTAATTACTAGATACCTACGTTAGTCTATATTAACTACTATATTCTCTATAGCCTAAACCTTAGTATAAGGTTACTTAGCGTAATAACGCTAATATAGAATAAGAATATAACCGCTTAGATAATAGTAAGAGATAGAGAGTCTATCTTATACTCTATAGATAATAAAATAATAACGTATAGTATTAGGTCTTTATATATAGAGCCTATATTATATAGGCTAACTCTAATATCTCTAATAATAGTAAACCTATCTTCGTAACTAAGCTAGTTACGTTATTAGTAATATAATAAGATAAGCTATAACTAAAGTATCCTTAATACTAAAGTAAGCTTCTACTTAAACCTAAGTACTAGTATAGAGCTATAAAATATCCTTATAAGGACTAATAGATATAAGTAGCTAAGCTTAAGATAGATAAAGGACTATTTACTAGTACGTTTAAGTAGGTTAATAAGTCCTCTATTCCTAAGAATACTAAGCTACTACTACTTACTTAGGTATTTAAATATAAGCTTAATTTTAAAAGGAACTTATATAAATATAAGGCTTATATCTATACTTATAGAGACTTTTAAGCTATTAAGTATAATATATATACTACTATACTAGCTACTAAAGTATTTAGGATCCTTATAGTACTAATTACTTACTTTAACCTTAAAGCTAAGTATTTTAATATAGTTAACGCGTTCCTTAACGTAGTACTACCCTACGTTATATATCTATAGGCTCTAAATAGATTTAAGTAGCGAGGAAAGGCCCTTAAGCTACTATAAGTACTATATAGACTTAAGGAGTCCTCTATACTATAGATAAGTAAATTTACTTCTACTTTAGAATTACTTAGCCTTATACCTATACTAGGTATATATTACCTCTAAACTAATAGTATTATACTTATCTTCTTCTACGTTAATAACTTTACGCTAATCTACTACTATAAGAATAAACCCTATATAGATAAGATTAAGTTATAATTACGTAAATTCTACGAGATATATAAGCTTAGGAATATTAACTAGTTTATTAGTATTAAGATTATTAGAAATCGAGCTAACCGACGAATATAGCTATTATAAAAAGCCTATATTAATAAGGTAGTTAATCGTTTTAGTATTATTAAAGCTATAAAGGCTTACTTAATACTACTTTCGTTATTTATTAACTTCTTAGTCCCTAATAGATATTAAGCTATTTAAAAGGATATTATAGGTTATTAGGAGTAAGTTAGATTAATTAAGCTATAATATAGACTAGACCGGACGTAGCTAGAGTAGTATTAGTACTAGCTAGCTACCTTAAGAACCCTACGTTAGTATATCTAAAAGTAGCTAATTACTATATTAGATATCTTATATAGTCTAAGGAGCTAGTACTTACCTTTAGTAATAATTAGATAATTAACGTATAGTTTATAATACTTTCTAAGGAGTTCTACGGTACTTTAAATACCTTATTTAGTAACGATATACTTATAAAATAGAGCTTAAAGGAATATCTATTCTTATTATTTAGTCCTATCGATTAAAAGGCTACTAAGTAATATATAGTTACTAAGTTAAGTACTAACGTAAAGCTACTTACTCTATTATACGCTAGATTAGAGCTTATTTAGTAAATAAGATTTATAGAGGCTATTAATCTAAAGCTAGATTAGAAGCTAGTATTATACTATAATAATTAGTAGATACTTTAGCTTATTATATAACCTATAGCTAAACTTAAGACTAAGCTTAGATAAGAATACTTAAAAGGACGTATTTACTTTAAATAGCTATAGACTAGCTAGATACTAGTAGATAGCCTTACTAAGATACTACTACCTTTAAAGTATACTAAGTTTATTAAGTAACTATACCTATTAGTACTATCGACGTTATTACTATAGTAGTACTATAAAATACTAAACTTAACTTCTATTTTATTAATATAGATTAAGATAAGATAAGATCTTAACCTTACCTTTATTATATATCCTTCTATAGATATAATAACTATACTATTTATTTAACTAACGTTATACTAGCTATACTTTATCTCCTTTATATACTTATTTACTATAAATAATAAGTAAAGCGATTCGACGTTATTTAACCTTATCGTTACTATAGAGAGCTAGTAGCTTACTAAGTTTAGCTATTTACTATACTAGTAACCTTACTATACGCTTTAAGCTTAGCTATCCTTCGGCTTTTACTTTACTAGTATTATATACTATAACTCGTACTATAGCTAGTATCGTAGATACTATAGTATAAACGCTAAATTAACCGACTATTAGTTTAGTAGCTTATATTAACTTATTAGCTAGTAGGTCTTATTACCTAAACGCTAGTAGGAAAAATACTTTATTAAGCGAAGATTAATAGGTCTTTTAATTAAGATTCTATTAATTATATAGGTCCTTATAGCTTTAAATATATTACTTTTTTTTCTACTTTACTATAGGTTTAGAGAGTTATTAATAGCTTCCTTTAATTATAATTTAAAAGGTCCTTAGTTTAATTCTAGGTTACCTCTTAAAGAGTTTAACCTAATAGTCTTACGTATTTCCCTTTAAAGCTTATTACGAGTTATATTACTTTACTACTAAGGGTTAATAATAAAGCGTATTTATTAGTTAATAAACTAGATATAATTTTACTCTCTTTTTACCCTTTTCTAATTAGTTAATTAAGAGTAAAGAGAGAGTAATATTAATTAACTTAGTAGTAATAGAGTTAGATATAAGTAAATTCTATAAAGTTAACTTTATATAATAAGTACTACCTAATTAGACTTTAAGGAAAAAGGATATATTAAGAATTAAAGCCTTAGGTACTAGCTCCTTAGTATAATAACCTCTTTTTAGCTACCTAATTTAGAATAAGTAGATAGTACGTTATAATTTACTTAGTTACTAGCTAAATATATAATATACGTTATAGCTTTAAGTAAGTAAATATACTATATAGCTAATATAGTTATTACTAGTAGAGTAATATTAATTAGCTTATAAGTAGACGCTTCTACTCTTTATAAAAGCTACTTATATCCTTATATCTATATTATTCTAACTAGTTTACTTACTCTTATTAAGCGTATTCTATCCTATCTAGCTTATCCTATCCTTCTTATCTAATTTTAACTTCTAGTTAACCTTTTCTTTATCTATATTATCTCTATTTATACCTACCTATATCTACTTATTCTATACGACCTAGCTAACGCCCTTTACGATTCTACCGTAACCTCCTTCTATTTAGTTTACTAGTATATCTTAAGATTAGTCTCTTATCTCGTAAAGCCTCTATATTATAAATAGTAATATCGATATAATTCCTTCTATTATCTATTTAGTAGAATATTAAAGTAGTTAGCTATTTATAGTATATAGCTAATTACTATAGTATCGAAGTATATTTTTATTACGTTATTATATTAGTAGATACTCTAAATAGTATATATTATAAAGAAGTTAGATATTATAAGAATCCTATAAGATAGGATATAGTATTTTAAAGAAGTATTTTTTCAAAAGAGTTAGGAAGTAGTAGAATAAAGGTAAGAATAATAATTTAAGTATATATAAATAGTTATAAATCTTTTTACTAATACGTACGTTCGGAATTTTTTAAAAGAATTCTAAGTAGAAATAGAAATCTAGTTATTCCTTATTAAGGAAGGTTTTTCCTACTTAGCTTAACCTTTTCTATAATAGGCTATATCTTAAAGAAGCTAAGAAAAGGTTACTCGTTTTAAAGAAAAGTTAAGGTCCTCTATAATAACCTTAAAAAGACTTTTTAAGTAAGATTTAAGGTTTTCCTTAATCCGTAAAGGTTTTTACGGCTTAACGCGACCTTTTCTAGTCTTTACTAAGCTATAATAAGTATAGGAAAAGGTCGCGTTAAGCGAGGAAAAGTCTCCTTCTTTTAAAATAACCTTAAAAAGTCTAAATCCTATAAAAGTTTAATAGTTAATATAACTTAAAAGAGGTTATTAAGTTTAAACTTTAAAATCTCTATTATAATACTTAATAGTATTTTATATATATATAATAAAGAAAGGAGATTCTACTTAAAGAAGAAAAAAAAAGCGAATAAATCTAGATTCTCTTTCTATATAAGAAGCTAAAATATTATATATACTTAAAGTATTTATTCTCTTTTACTATATAATAAGACTAGCCTTTTCTAAGTCTCTCTTTAGTCTTAATCTTTTTAGGCCTTTCGCCTTTATTCTTAATTATTAAAGCTATTTTAACTTACTTATTACTTAGCTCTTCTTCTATATCTTTAATATTACTTTTAATAAGACTTTACTTAGAACTAACTCTTAATTTCGATCTCGATCCCGATCTATTATATATAGGTATATTTAGATTAGATTTAGAAGTATAATTCTTTATACTTTCTTTTATTATATTAGTACTAACTTCTCGATTTCGAATAGAAGAACTACTAATAAGCGTATTAATATTAATCGAGTATAAGTACTCGTCTATTTCTCCTTTTACTTTATTACCTTTCTTAACCCATTCACGCTGCCTGGCTCCAAGTTCAAGACCACGCAGAAGGCGACAGACCCGGTCCTTCGAGCGGCTGGCATAGCCACTAAACAGCTTACTTTTCTCTATGGACCACCTATCGCTGGCGGGCCATACTATCCTACCGGAACAACTGGACTGTTGAGGACTGCTGGCGACCTTCTCGCGATCCAGATGGACGTCAGACCAGAGCTTACAGGTGCCGTCCTTGACATTGCTCAAGCTACGGTCAACTTTCCACAGTACGACGGATTAGACTCTCTAAAGGACTACACGAAGCTGTACCCGAACAACTGGGAGAACATCCTTCCCGATGGACCTGATGCTGGCGCCGAGACTAACTTCACACAAGACCTCTTCTTCTCCATGGAGAGGTTGTCGAGCAGTCCCTACCAAGTGCGACGACTCAACCCGTCCTCGGACTCGGTCGCTTTCCAGGTCGACGATGCCACGGCAAAGACGATCACTGGCTCTACTCTGCAAAGCCTGTTCAGCTCTGGTCGTCTCTTCTACGCCGACTACCGAGATCAGAAGGGTTTTAGTCCGACAAATCACTACGGCGCAGCCTGCGATGCTTACTTCTATATTGATTCCTCTTCTGGTGACTTTCTTCCTCTGGCGATCCGCACGAATGTTGGAGCGAACCTGGTCTACACGCGGCAGGATACTGCAAACAACTGGCTTTTGGCTAAGATTATGCTGAATGTGAATGACTTCTGGTTCGCTCAATGGAATCACCTGGCGCAGACGCACGAGGTGGTGCAAATTGCTTATATGGCTGCGGTGAGATCGCTGAGCGAGGATCATCCTGTGCTGGCTTTGCTCAATCGATGTATGTTGAACACCATAATACATCGGATTTTTCCGGCTAACGCGCAGATCACCAGTGATGTTTGAAGTGTTCGCAATTTAGCCTCTCGCAGCTGCAAGTCTCGCCTTCCAGCTGCTTCGCACGCAGGGCGCTAATCGCAGATATAGATTGCCCTGTTCGCACTCGGCACCGTTGTTGATCAGATTTTCCCGTTCACTGGTAGCTCCGCGCAAGACTATACTACGGACTACTACAAGAACAAGGGCAGTGGCCGATTCCAGCCGAACTACTTCGAGACTGAGTTGGAAGCTCGTGGACTTATCAACTCCAACGTGGGGCCAGCACTCAAGAACTTCCCTTTCTATGAAGATGCATCGACTATCCACGACGCTATCGAAGGGTTCATGACGACCTTTGTCAAATCCTACTACCCAACCAACAGAGCGATCTCGAGCGACGAAGAGCTCCAGGCATGGGTGACAGAAGCTCAAGGTCCAGCAGAAGCCATCGACTTCCCTTCAACCACGAGCACTACCGATCTGATCGATGTTTTGACGCACTTTGTAGGTCCTCCTGCTACTCCCTCTCGACTACATACTGACTCTTCTGCCAGGCCCATCTAGCATCAACATCCCACCATACAGTCAACACGAACGAGCTCCTCGACATCTCTTCAACCCTTCCCTTCCATCCTCCAGCCCTCTACAAGCCGGTACCTACCCGAAAGGGAGTCAAGAACGTGGCAAGCTTCCTCCCGCCCTTCGTCTCGGTCTTGGATCAGTTCGTTGTCGGAGCACTGTTCGCACGTCCGAAGTTTGCTGGAAGCCAACGTGCTCTGCTGCACATGTTCGACGATCCGACCATGCTTGACCGCATGAACCCAAAGACCAAGGCAGCGGCGGCCAAATTCCAGCAACAGATGCAGGCTTTCAGTTCACAAGTCAGCGCGAAGACATTCGATGCGGATGGGTTGAGCCAGGGAATGCCGTTCGTCTGGCGAGCGTTGGATCCTAACGTTGCGCCGTATTCTATTACTACTTGATGTATTCAATAAGTCGTTGTTTGGTTCATTCACGGAGATCCTTCAAGGCCTATCGGCATTTGTTGGTTCCTGCATAATCTTAGCAGCCATTAATCGTGATTAGCAGCCGCTCTCGAGTACACAGCCGTCTCGAGTACATCGAGTAGTCGGGCCTGGCCATATCAAGCCGGTTGTAGTCGCATCAGATAGATCGTGTTTGGCGAATGGCACTATGAGCCAACGGAGCCTCTTGGAGGGTCGTCGAGTAGACATTGGTTGATCGAAATATTCTGCCTCCTCTCCAGCGTAGCAATAGTGATTACTGCTTACGAACCGTATAACGTGATTACACGGGGCAATGTTTGCTGCTGGAGACCGGCAGACTTGACCCGGGTGTCACATTGAACAGAGGGTGAGATGTACATGCTTGTGCCTCCGACTACCTGCCTGCTCTCGAATATAAGAAGGTCCTTCAATGGTTGTATTTCTGTAAAGCCCCACCAAGCAAAACTTTCCTCGGGAATTTAGCACGCCATTGAGTCAGCAAGCAGCCGAGTCATATTGTGACTACGACCTTACGACCTTCGACCTCTCTTCTTCTACTTAACTTCAAGTCATATTTCGTGCTTTTCTGCAGCGCACAAGCGGCATTCTCCATGGATTTTCCAATTATCCGCAAGGCTCGGGTGACTGGTGACCACAGCGCCTTCGTCAACGGCATGATGAATGGCAGCGGCTTCGAGAGCCGGAGACGTCACACGCAAGAGAAAGACCTGCCTTCGGGCCCGAACTGGGTCGTTCAAAAATTTGGAGGCACGAGTGTAGGCAAATTTGGTGCTAAGATTGCGGAGGATATCGTTATACCGGGTCTGAAGGATCAAAGGCTGGCGATTGTCTGTTCGGCGAGGAGCACGAGCAGCAAGAGCGAAGGCACGACGACCAGGCTTCTCCGCGCTGCGAGAAACGTGGAGGAGGAAGATGGAGGGCGCTATGCTGAGATTGTGGAGGCAATACGGTCGGATCACATTCATGCAGGGGAAGAGGCTTTCGTGAAGGACGAGCACAGCCAAGTGCTGCAGAAATACGTGGACGATGTTATGGCGGAGTGCGACAATCTACTCAAAATTCTGCAAAGCGCGCATCACCTGGGAGGCTTTGCGCCTCGCACGAAGGACATGATTTTGTCGACCGGCGAGAAGCTGGCTTGCCACTATATGGCTGCCTTGCTCTCCGCGAGAGGGATCAAAGCGGTATATGTGGACATAAGCGAAGTCATTACCTTTTCATTTGCTAAGGGTCTGGGAGATGATTTCTATTCTGGGCTCGCAAAAGTGCTCGGAGAGCGGGTAAGTCGAGGGTTCTCCGAAATTTGGCCAGGCGTGATGCTGCTACAGCCAGCGTCGCGACTTCGCATCGCCTGAGAAATCTTTCGAGACAGCTGCTGATAGTACAATAGGTCCTCGCGCTCGAAGAAGGCGCAGTGCCTGTCATCACAGGCTTCTTTGGTGAGTTCTCCAAGACGTGATCTGGCACGATGCTGCTACACTCGATGATCCAACCTTGTCTGCTTGATGAAAACTCTGAGAACGGCTGCTAACCTCTGCAGGGGTCGTACCTGGCGGCTTACTGAACGAGATTGGCCGGGGCTACACCGACCTTTGCGCAGCTCTGGTCGCCGTTGGTCTCAAAGCCCGAGCACTGCAGATCTGGAAGGAAGTCGACGGCATATTCACCGCCGACCCGCGCAAAGTGCCCACGGCGCGTCTTCTTGACTCGGTCACGCCAAGCGAAGCCTCCGAATTGACGTTCTACGGCTCCGAAGTCATCCACCCCTTCACCATGGATCAAGTCATCAAAGCCCACATCCCGATCCGCATCAAGAACGTCATGAACCCGCGCAACAACGGCACGATTATAGTGCCTTCACGCGAGGACCAGCTTCCTTCCCGCGGCTCAGGCCTTATCCGCAATCGCAGCGCCTCAAATCTGCTCACTAAGAACACCCCACGCCGCCCTACAGCAGTAACGATTAAGGCAGGCATCACAGTGCTCAATGTACACAGCAAAAAGCGTACCCGAGCTCACGGCTTCCTTGGCTCGATCTTCAGCATCCTGGACAAACACCGCCTATCCGTGGATCTGATCTCCTCCTCGGAGGTCCACGTGAGTATGGCATTACACTCAGAGGACAGTCTTCTCTCCGGGCAAGGCGAGGAGGAGATGCAGATAGCGTCCGACTCACTCCAAGGCGCGGTCAACGATTTGCAGAAATGGGGTGACGTTGATCTGGTGCCTTCGATGGCCATCATTAGTTTAGTGGGTCAGCAGTTGCGCAGCATGGTCGGTATCAGCGGGAGATTTTTTAGCACGTTGGGAGAGCATGGTAAGTCGATCCGAAGCGCTCTCCGTTTTACGAGCAGGCCGATTGTGGTCTGAGCAGCGACTGTAGTGGCGGCTCGCTTAATCCCCTGGCTCGAGAACACCCGCTAACCACTCTTCTCCGCTATAGGAATCAATATCGAAATGATCTCCCAGGGCGCCAGTGAGATTAATATCAGCTGTGTGATCGAGGAGAGAGAGGCCAGTCGCGCCCTGAATGTGGTACACACGAATCTCTTTACGTTTTTGGATTGAGGGTCATAGCGATGATACCCCCGGTGGGAAAGGTACCTTTGCTGCCGCTACAGGGCATGATAGATAGCTCTGACATGAATCTGGTGCTCGAGAAGCGATAATTTATGCATGGTCACCTACGTGCGTTCTCCAAAAGTGTAATGTTGAGTGTGGGACTACAGTTGCTGATCTGGCCATGGACCTGATGACTTCGGCCTGGAGAAGCGGCTGCCTGACCTGCTGGTTGATGTGCGAGGAATTTGTGTCCTCCAAAACTGTATAGTGGAGCTGGGAACTATACTCGATGATCTGGCTACCAAGCAGAAGGTACCATCTTGGGGAAGCGTCTGTCTCAGCCACTTGTCGAAATGCAAGAATTATACGTTCTCCGAAAGTGCAGCGTGGACGGTGGGACTACAGTTACTGATCGGACCATGAAGCTAGATTATTCATATCAGAGAAGCTATAAAGTGCCCTCGAGCATATCTATACACGCGCTACTATCATATCCGCATCTTCTCCAGGGTCACCTTGTACTGCTTCCGCTCCTTCACCCTCCCTCTCATCTTAATATACAGCTTCCCAATGGCCTTCGCTAACCTCGGAAACACCAATCGCTCGGAAAGGTACATGCAGCAGAACCCACCGATCCCCAACACCAAGATGAAGATCTTAAACACCGAGCTCAGGAAAGTCAGCTCCATCAGCTTGTAAAGCCACGGCGCAGGGTCAAACAGCATGTAGCTGCTGATCGCAAGCGCGACGAACATCGTGATGACGAAGGGCATATTGTGCCGCATGCTCTGCCGGAACGGTGGGCCAACGGAGAGCACGATAGCGCTGAGGATGTACTGGTAGCAGCTGAGCAAGTACAGGGTCGTGTTCTCGGAGTTGTGGGAGTTGGAGTGGTCGCGGTCGATGACTGGAGGTTGGTACCAGGATTGCTTGCGCACGAATTCCCAGCCGATAAATTGGACGAGAATGCAGATGACGATCTGGCCAAGCAGAGGCGTGAGGACTTTCCGGCTAACGAGGCTTGCTGTGGGTCGCTTGCGGGAGAGCTCGCGGTACGGGCCTGTCCAGCCCATGAAGATGGCGATAGGAAGGATGAGTAGCAGGTCGATGTAGAGGAACTGGAAGTCGCCCAGGTTCGACGCGGTCGCGTAGAGGAAGCTGACGCTCGTGAACTGAATGGCGGAGTAGAGCGACATGTACTTGAAGCAGCTAAAGCTCGTCACGAGCGCGGCGCGACCTTCGCGGATGACTTCCGGCACGCAGCTGATGTCGAAGACTCGGCTGGTAAAAGGTGCTGCTACGCTGGCTTCCGCCTCGGAAAGACTGATGCCTACATCTGCGGCTTTCAAAGCACCGCAGTCGTTGGCACCGTCACCACAGAAGCCAGCGCAATAGTCGATGCTTTGAAGCTTTTCAATCATTTCGTGCTTCTCGTCTGGACTCATGCGCGCGAATACTTGGCCCAGAACGAGCATTTGTTGCAGGAGTTTGGGGTTGGCGTAGTCGACGAGCCAGCGGAAAACATCTCCTGTGACGGCAATGGAGTAGTTGCGCAGATTCGAGACGTCGTACGGTAAGCTGGAGTCGTGCTCTGGCGGTGGCGGTAAGGGCTTTAGTGTGTGCTCGTCCAGCTGGTAGACAGGATTATCGACACTCTCCCACGTGAGCTTCGCGAGTGGCGTGTGTGCGTCGCCCTCTTCGAAATGCGGCACGAAGCAGTGAGCGTTCCTATCGATCAGGCCACACTCTCGTGCTACCGAAATGGCTGTCAGGATGTTGTCACCAGTGCACATCACCGTGCGAATATCAGCATCCCGGAGCTCGCTGATGACGCTTTCACTGATGGGCTTGAGCTTGTTCTCGAAAACAATAAAACCCACGAAATCCAGATTGCTTTCTGCCTCTTCTCGCTTCATCTTCTGCACCTTCAACCAGTTCAGTTTGAAGATATGCTTCGACGCACAAGCGATGACACGAAACCCTCGTTGCGTGTAGTACGCCAGCAGATCATCGTAGTCAGCAGGGAAGCTTTCCGGCTTGCAAATATCCTTCATGGCTTCTGGGGCACCCTTCACGTAGACATCGCCGCTCTTCTCACCGAATTGGCGTACGATGACACTTGCGCGTCGCAGATGAGACACGAATTCGAATGACTTGAGCACACCAAGCTCGATGGGTCGGCGACTGTTAGGCGAGTCTTGATCGACATCGAGATCGAACTCGTAGCCTTGAGGCGGTCGTGCGACGGATGGCGACAACGACAGGTCGTCCTCTTCTTCTGTAGCATTAACCGCACCACGTTCCGTGCCCTCTTCGTACTGCCAGCCAGTGAACTCGAACATTTTCAGATCGAGAGGATCGCCAATAAATTCATCGTCCACAATGCGCAGACTGTGACACGTCGCCATAGTGTACAAAATGGCTCTGTTGGCGTTGTAATCGTAAGTCGGATCTCGCTCATATGTAGCGCCGGGGAGCAGCGCAGACGTATGTGAGAGTAGATCCGTGAACCTGTTCGCCGGTCGGCTCACCACTCTGACGCCGAGCACGTCTAGCCCATCCTCGGTCAAGGTTCCAGTCTTGTCGAAGCACATGACATCCAGCTTGCCACCCACGTTGACTCGTTGCGGGCTTATGCAGAAAATGTTCTTCTTCTTCAGTCTTCCCAAAGCAAAGTTCGTGCCGATAGTGAGCGTGGCAGGCAGGGCAGGAGGCACGACGATCGTGATCAGATCCAATGCCCGAACTATGATCAGATGCCACTCTAGGCCCAGCCGGATGAAGTTGATGAACGACGCGATGAAGCCAACACCAGCGATGCACGCCATGACGGAGATATACCGGAACGAGTCTCGGTAGAACTTGAAACCTGATGGCTTTGGGAACAGCATAGAGCGCACGAGGGCGCCCTTCGTGGTATTGAAGCCAGTCCGCACGACCAATGCGAGAGCAGCCGCTTCTTCATCTTGGTCCTTGTCGCCGTCTTGCGGTCGCCTGGCACGAATGATCTTGGTACCGCTGAAGAGCATATGTTTTGCGACATCTGCGTGCATAGCGGTCGCGCTGAGGTTGATACGCTCCAAGGTCTCGTCTGTGGCCGGCGTCTTCGATACCGGGACAGACTCTCCAGTTAACATGCTCTCGTTCACGATGGCATCGCCAGAAAGCAGCAGGCTATCGCATGGAAATTGACCGAGGTTCGGATCTGTGATCTCGTAGACATCACCTGGAACCAATTCGCTGGAGTCAACGTAGCGCCAAAAGCCTGACCGAAGCACACGAATGTCGCATTCGAACTTGGAAATCTCCCGCAATCGCTTCATCGTAGCTTTTGTCTCGAGGAGTGTAGTCGTAATGCTTGCGACTGAGATGACAAAAATGCAGCCCGCGTAATAGTAGTACTTGTCCATGCTCCACAACAGAATACTGGCGATCTGGAACACGTAAAACGGGTGGAAAGCCTCGTCCATCAGTAGTTGAGTAGTCGTCTTCATCTCGATGTTAATCTCATTCTTGCCAAAGATACGCTCGCGGTTCTCTTGCTCATCGCTATCGATACCAGCCCGCACCGTCGTCAGTGCTTCCATGTTAGACCACGTTGGATCCTTCCAGACGTTGCCGGATATGAACTTGTCTTTCAATGGGTGGAAGCAGAATCGAATGTAGCGATAGTCCAGGATTCGAAGCTCGTCCATGATCGGGTCGTCGTATTCGTCGTAGTCCATCATTTTGCCCGTCTCACTCTGACCGAACACCGAAGAGAGCGACTGACCAAACGGCTGCTTCTGCGTATCTTGCACGATCATCTCTCCCCATTGATTCTCGACGACGACCCAGTCGCACTTCGATAGCTCCGCACTCCTGCCCACGAGCTTGACATACCACTTTGGCAGCCAGCGAAAGATCAAGTATCCAAGCCCGGCTGTGAGCAAGCATATGCAGACATAGAGTGCGAAGCCGAACAACGACGTCTTGAAGCCCGCAACCACAATCGTCATGTCCTCGGACAAGATGTAGATCTTCTGGCTGACTCTCCCGCCACTTCGATACCCACTCGTATCACTGCCTCCAGAATGATGCCTCCTCAACAACGGTGCATCTACCGACGACCTCGTTCCCCTTGACGACTTTGAAGCTCCCGACCCCTTCCTCGACCTTTGACTACGCCTTCGCGCATGTCCGTTGTCATTCACAGACAGCACATCCTCCTCAAGCTCCGGCTCCAAAAACGTATCCGCCGCATCGAAACTCCCCTGCCTCTCCAACGCCCCAAGCACGTCCTCATCCTCCACCGCCTCCTCATCCTGCCCATACTCCTCCATATCATCATCCGCATCCAACTCCTCATCAAAGAACTCAAAACTCGCCGTCGAATCGCTCCTCAGCCGCCGATGCGCGAACGAACTCGTAGCCGTGGGCACCGACTCGCTCATAGGACCGGAAAACATCTCGTCTTGCGCCATATCGACGTCCGCGAGGAAGCTGGCTTCGGACATGTTGCTGCCGCGGCGGTACATGGTGCTGCGCCGGCGCATGAATTCTTCTTCGTCCATTGAAGCGCCGCGGCTGTTGCTGGCGGAGTAGGAGGGGCGGCTGTTGGCGCGGGCGCCGTTTGGGGTGTGGTCGAAGGACATGGTGGGAGGGGTGTCGAGGGGTCGTACCTCGACTTGTGGATGTTCAGACCATGCGGTGGTGCTTGGGAAAGAGAGCGGCGCGAGGTCCGGCGATCAGAATGAAGCAAAGTTTCAAGTGATCGACAGTCCGTGCTCAGATATCGACATTCAGATGTCAACGTGGACGTGAAGCGATGAGGTGGGTAATGTGATTAGCCCACTCATATGGCACGGAGATTGATAAACTCAACACGATACTATGCACGTTCATCTGCCATTGCTATCTTCCCTCGACGTTGTCGATACAGCTACCCAGTAGACACGATCTCGAACGTAACCCTCAAAGAATACCCTCCAACACCTCGCTAAAGTCACCAGGGTCCGTACTTGAGGCAGTACTACTGTCGTCGAGCATAATAATCCCTCTCCCGGTCTTGAGGCCTTGGCCTCCTAGCAGGATCCTCCCTGTCCCAGTCGCGCTCCCTCCCACCTTGTCTTCCATTCCCATCTCGATACCTCTCAGGACTTCTGCTTCTCGTCCGCCGCTGATCAAACCCGTTCCCTCTGTCCCTTTCTCGATATGGCTCCCTCTCCCGCTCTCTCGTCGGCGGTCTCGGCACATCCAGATCCCGATACGCTCCCCTCTCTCTGCCATTCTGCGGCGGACGAGGTGGCGCATCTGGGTCGCGATACGCAGTACTTTCGCGACTGCCACGGCGGTCTCGTTCGTAGTTGGGAATGTAGGTGTCCACGTTAGCCGATCCACCTCTGTCCCCACCTCTGTCGCTACCTCTGTCACTACCTCTATCCCTACCGCCAGTGTCTCTACCAACAGGAGGCTGGACAGGACGCATTGGAAAATCTGGTCGAGGGGGAAGGTGCGCAGCATTTGGTCCCGAGGCCGGTGGCCCGCCACCTCGCGCACGTTGGGGATCCTGCCGCCAGGCGGGCGGAGGTCGAGACTCGGCAATAGGAGGTGGAGCCCGACTGCGGTTGTCGTAGTTGCGAGGCGGGTGGGATCCAGGAGGTGGACCGTGGTCACGACGTGGTGCACGGTCGCCGCCGTATCCGTAGCCGCCTGGTGGGCCTGAACCATTCCATTCGTCCGGACCCATGCCGACTGTGCCACCAGCAGGCGCCGGGGGAGCGGCACGCTGCTTCTGCTGACCCCGTTTTCGAGAGTCGAGTTCGTGACTGTCTTCGTACTTGGGTAAATCTTCAGGTCGAGCTGGTAAGGGTGCGGTAGTGAAGTACTCGTGTTGCAAGGCGTCGATGGCGTTGATACGTTTTCGCCAGTCCAGACATAGTAACTTCTTGAGTAGATCCATGCCACTGGGACCGATATGTGGACCAAAGCGCTTTTCGATGTTTCCCTGTTGGGTTTCGAAGTCCTTGGTCCCATCGCAACCCGGGAGTTCGGACCAGCCGGGCATGGTGCGATCAGTAGGCGAGCCAACGAGTTGGAAGATGCGATGGCATTGATCGACGTCGGACTTGCCTTCGAGGATTGGCTTGCGCTCAAACATCTCGCCGAAGACGCAGCTGTTATCAAGTTAGTTTCACTCTTGCGATCGCTGTGCGTTGCTGAACTCACCCAACACCCCACAGATCAATCGCAGGTGTATATTTCCTCAAAGTAAGCAGGAGTTCTGGCGGCCGGTACCATCTCGTGACCACCAGACTGGTGTAGTCTCTCACTGATTCGCCATTTCCACGTCCGGCCTGCGGTGACTGGCCCTCGTAATTCCGTGCAAGTCCAAAGTCAGCAATCTGGAGTATTCCTTGGTTTGAAATCAGAAGATTGGCCGCCTTCATATCTCGATGAAGAATATGAGAGTCATGCAAGTATCGTAGCCCCTCCAGCAGCTGCAGCATATAGCACTTTATCTGGGCCTCGTTGAATGTGATGTCCGGGTTCGTCAACATGCCACTCAGATCGTGGTCCATGTACGGCATGACCATGTACAGCGTTGCGCGCTTCTTGCCACTCTTGCCCTTCTCGTCACTCTGCTGTCGCTCGACCGCCATCTCCTCCAGGCGCAAGACGTTCGGATGGCACAGCATCTTCAGTATCTTGACCTCTCGTAGGGCAGTAATGGGAAAGCCTTCCTTCTCATTGTGCATCAGGATCTTCTTCATCGCCACGATCTTGCCAGTCCGCTTCGAGCGAGCTTTCGAGACGATGCCGAATGTGCCTTCACCGAGCTTCTCTGGGAACTGATCGTATTCGGTGAACTTGGCGCTGCCTCTGAAGCGGCGCTGCGTTGGATCGGTGAGGTTCTCCATGGTATCAACCGTCGAAGGTGGTATTGGGGTCGTGACGCTGCCCATCTTCGCGAAGTCTTGTGGGTGTGAAGTGGTGGGTTGATGTCAAAAGATGCCAGGCCAGTAGGCCGTGGTGGAGTCGTAGTCCAGCTACGGTCGGTCGCGCATTTGCGAGGATGTACTGATGTCGTCGCCTGATGGCCCGTGTAAAGTCGGGTGAGTCTGATGTCAAAGTCGAAGTTTGTGCCTTTCGTTCAGTTATATGCTGTTACGCGACACTCACTTCAGTTCACTCTTGCGATGAGATCGACGTTGCAGTTGCCCAATTTGGACGAGCTGCTCCGACCTCCGAGAACAACCTCACTTCACTTGATTCCATGGGATACCTCTCCGCTCATCTACCATTGACTGTGGACAAGACAAGATCTGAACACTGTATGGACACCACCACGTACTTGCAAACCTCCTGTTGACATACGGACAGTCACACAATGGCAGGACCCGGCCCAGCACCCAAGGCTGGCGCGCACGGCGGCCACCCTATCCACATCCACCCCGCCAGACCTCTCTACAGATTCGCGGCAGTTGGGCTCGGAGCATCGATGTGGTTCTTTGTGAGTCGTCCAAAGAGGACAGTCGGGGAGGTCATAGACTAATGGAGCGAAATGCAGCTCTTCTACCGAATGCGACACGATGGCGCGGCGTTGTTTGGACTGAAACATCCTTGGGATCACTGAGGCTCATAGTGGAAGGACATGATGGACGATGTGGAGCATAGGATGCGATGTACAGCCAGAAATCGCTGAAGGTTATAAGCGCACACGCTCGGTGGGGTGCACGAGCTATGAAGATTCTGTGCCTCGAGGCAGTGTCAAGAATACCATGAAAGCACTGCACATCGGCCGCATACTCGGTTGTCAAACGCGTGAGTCAAACGTTCAGCTCTCGTCCTGCTATCAATTCGTTACCGTTCCGTGTCAAGATTCATGTATCGTTAACACTCCTCCGCGGCCTCCAACCACAAGTCCAACCACCAGCAGAACATCGTCTACCTCCCAGCGATCGCTCGGCCCAAGCTCGGTTATCTTCAGCCAACGTTTGAATACAGCTCCAAAAATCCCACCACTTTATGAAGCCCCCGGCGTCTCAGACGTTCGATCCCCCGAACTGTCCCTTTCGGCCGCTACCGAAAGGGCAGCACCCTTGCCACTCGGTGGACTTAACTACCGCGGTGGGTAACCAATCATTGTGTGTTGTCGCCAAGCGTTCCGCGCGAACCCATCTCACTTTCGGGACAGGGGATTCTACCGCCGTAGCCTGCAGAGAACTGAGGGGCGTTCAACACGCTTGAAATATATCTGACTGCAGCGCCGTGTGGCTCGTACCAGCAGGGAAGCTGTTTGAACATTAAAGTAGAGCAGCTATACGTATGGGTGAGTCCCGCGGTGGGTCAGACAACTGGGTGTCCAAGACTGTGCGGCGGTGATGTTCTTTTTAGTAATTTTTTTAATCCGGAACGGATGTGAAGGTCAGGGGTTCGAGCCTTCATATCTGGCAATCTCTGTCTCCACAACATCATGGTAAGTCTTGAGAGCAACGCAACCAGCTACTTCCGTAACGACTATCATTCCCCTTTGTATCACGGCCATTGGAGTACAGGCGACAGGATGAAATGATACGTACTTGTGCACATATCAACTTGTTCACTACCATTACGCTGCGAAGGCGTTATGCAGATCCACTGGGACGACACCTGCGCAATTCAGTGAGCATCATCTCATCGCCACAGGAGCAGGCCGGTGGCAAGGTCGCAAGGTTCGCACCGTCCCACCCTCGACTCCTACGCCCGGATCCGGATCCCGGCATCGACTTCCGCCTTCGACTCGACTCCCGCCCAATGCCAGCGATCGACCAGCACAACTCCGGCTCCCTGACACCAACCATTATATACAACTACAAACCGTCCCGCAACTAAATCAAGCACAACGTTTAAACCAACTCCGACCTCGTAGAGGCCGAACCAATTGAGCGAGTTCAGGTCCTGCACCCAACCCTAGACCCATAGACAACTCAGGGCTTTCAACAAGCTGAAATTATATGAGACTATGGCACTGTGTGGTAATGATCCAGCATACCTGCGCGTAGGGGTGTTAGGTGCTGTGGGAATCACCAGTGGATCGACGAGCACGGGTCTCAACGATCGTAGATGGGCGGTTTCTTCCTTTTTGTTGAATTTTGAAATGTCGAAGGTCAGGGGTTCGAGTGCTCGAGTACCACATGCTGTATTACTTTTTTGAGGCTACTGGGTAGGTATTTTGTTGACACGAGCGGTACCATCATCATGGTATCTTCTTTTGCTGCGGTCTCTTGTTCTTCTCTTCCGCGTCACCACGGCCATCAACGTGCGAACAGCACCGTGGCACCTTACCTTCTCATCCCCAATTACGAGTTGAAAGCCGATTTCACTCTCGTTGACGGCAACGGCAACACCCTTGGTTTGACACAACATCGTTACGTCACAGATCTCGCCGCCGCTCTGTCTGCCTCATTGATCCGCATACGCATACGACTGCGGAAGCAAAGACCACAGATGATACACAATGCTCTCACAAAATGTGCAACTCAGTGCCACAGCAGTGGGCCACAGCAGGGCCGCACAGTATGAGATAGACGAGCAATTGTGAGCGCTGGCACGATAGCAATGCCATCATGGTGCCGAAAGTAACTGCAATCTATCAGGGTATCATATAAACGCATCCCACATCTTCTCCTCGGAACGCACAAACGAAGCGCTTCTATCCACCATCTTAACGCCCCAAGCAACCCGTAACTTATCGCGAGATGATCATTCAGCTCCCGGAACCAGCAACAGCAGCACTCCTTTTCACCCCAGCCGGTAGCCTCGCCGGCCCCAAGCCCTGCCGCACCTCATCCAACTCCCTCAACCCACTCGCCCCATCCTCATCCGCCACCCTCCCCTTCCTCAAACCCCTTATCTTCGCCTTCTTGGCGGAGCCCGTGGAGGACAGGAACTCATCGATCATCCCATCGAAATCCTGCCTCACGCTCTTAGGCCCGGATTCGCGGACCTGTGACAACGTACTCGCGCGACTCATCCCGCTCATGGTGCTCAGACGGCTTGTACCACTCATTCCACTCGCGCGACTGACACCACTCTGGCGAGTGCCGCGGCTAATGCCAGACGCCATGCTCCCAATCCCACTCGCTGCATCGTTGACCTCTTCGTCGTCCGGGAAGCGGTCAGCGGCGTATTGCGATTCGAGTTTGTCGAAGCGCTCGTCGAGGAGGCGTTGGTGGGCGGTGCGGGAGAGGGTGGAGGAGGTCATGGAGAAGTTTGTTGAGCCGCCGTTGGCCGCGCGGCGGGATTTGCGGGTTGAGGGGGCGGCGGAGATGATGTTCGATTGCGCAGGAGGAAGAGATGTGGAGGGTGGTGGGAGGTCGGCGGCAGCCGAGGTGGTGGGTTGAGGAGCAGACTTAAACTTCTTGTATTCGTCTAGCCAGGCGCCGGCGGTGGGGTCGGCGGGGAGAGGGGCTTGGGTGTTGGACGGGGGAAGCATTACGCCCTGGTGTTCGAGATCCTGCAGCGATGGGGTGGCTGAGGGTGATGCGGGCGGTGGGCTTGAAGCTTTGATCGTGTCGTCGCTCTCCCACCCCTCGTCGTCTTCTGGCCGCACCTCACCGCCATCGTCGTCGAAAGTGAGTTCCCCATCCTCATCAACCATCATCTGCTCCCCAAACATCTCAAACTCATCCACCTCGATCTCTCCCTCCCCAACCAGCTGCCCAAAAACGTCCTCCTCATCCACATCATCCACAAACTCCTCATCCTCCAACGCCTCCAGCACCTCCCGTAGTCTGGGATCCATATCCGGCTGGAAACCCGCAAGCGCATCGGGCACATCCTGCTGATCCATATAATTCCTCTTCCTTACAAACTCGCTCGGCAGAACCTCTTCGGGTAGCAGACTCCGCGCTTTACTCATTCCCGTATCCGCGGTCCCTACACTCATCCCACCATCGAGATCGATGTCTCTGAGCGCGTCTTCAAGTTTCTGCTTCCTTTTCGCAACCGGTGGCGCGGAGGCCTCAATCCACGCCACGCCTCCGCCTCCACTGTTCAAATCCTTCATATGCTGCATATAGTCGTACTCAGTATCATCGTAGAACACCCCATGCTGCGCCGCTTGTCCTTCGTTCTGCTTGAAGCTGATCCCGAACTCATCCTCTAAATCTCCTCGTTGCCGGACCTTACTTGATGTACTCAAGTTACTGCGGGAGGAGGAGATGACCGATCCGACGTCAGAGTAAGCGTAGTCGTCCTCGCGCGCGCGACGGAGGGTTCTGGGTTGGGTGGTGGGTTTTTCGGCGAAGACCATGGAGGGGGCATCGTTGTCGTGGTACAGCGGGTCGTCGCCGGCTCGGTGGACCAGCGCGAAGGTGGTGGCGGACTTTTTGTCGATAAATCGGCGTCGGGGCATGGCGGCGGCGGTGTTCTCGAGGGTTTGTATAGGGGTGGTGGAAGTGCAGCTGGTGATCTGATGTTCGCCCCCACTATCGATTTTCTGGAGAGGATTGAATTTGAGGCCGAAATCTTGGCGATGACATCGGTTTCTAATCAACTCAGTCTCTTTAAGCGTTTCGTATCTCCTTCCTCGACACCACTTTTGTCAGGCCAACAACACCCACACCACCGCCACCATGGTCCTCCCCAAGAGCAAGAACGCCGTCGGGCTCGGCAACAGCCTCATGAACGTCCGTCCACCCCCTCCCCTCCCCCTTCCACCCCACTAACCCCCCTCCCAGGACCGCTTCCGCTCCAAGAACTCCAACATGCACCGCTCCTCCGCCCACCCCGCCCCAGGCGCCATCACTCGCACCGACCAAATGGGTAATACCTACGTCACCAACGCCAAAAAAGAGGACTCATGGATGAAAATGCGCTCGGTAACCGAGCAAGGCGCGCTCGACGAGTTCCTCACTACAGCCGAGCTGGCAGGGACGGACTTCACGGCGGAGAAGATGAACAATGTCAAGATCATCCATCGGGACCAGAAGAACCCTTACTTGCTTTCGCGGGAGGAGGAGAGGGGCGTGATCAGAAAGCAGAATGCGAAGCGGGCGAGACTAACGGTACCGAGACGGCCGAAGTGGGATGAGAAAACCACAGCGCGCGAACTGGATGAGAAGGAACGGGCGAGTTTGCTTGAGTGGAGACGGGGACTGGCGGAGTTGCAGGAGGTGGATGATCTGCTTATGACGCCTTTTGAGCGGAACCTGGAGGTTTGGAGGCAGTTATGGAGAGTGATCGAGCGGTGTGATTTGGTGGTGCAGATTGTGGATGCGCGGAACCCGATGCTGTTTCGGTGCGAGGATTTGGAGCGGTATGTGAAGGAGGTGGATAAGCGGAAGAGGAATTTGTTGTTGGTGAATAAGGCGGATATGATGACTGAGGAGCAGAGGAGAGCTTGGGCGGAGTACTTTGTGGAGAAGGGTATTAACTTTCGGTTCTTCTCGGCGGAGTTGGCTAGGGAGATGAATGAGGCGAGGGAGAGTGGTGAGGAGGAAAATGTGGAAGGTGAAGATGGCGAAGAGGAGAGTGATGAGGAGGATGTATTGGATGAGAACGACGTCGCAGTAGAGATTGACGCGCAAGGCGGCTCCAAAATCGACGAAGAAGCCGCGAAGATATCCCTCCAAGACCAACAAGAAGACTCCGAAGACTGGGAAGACGAAGAAACTATCGACCCCGAACCCCACCCTGAGGCCGCCAACAGAGACGTCGAACTCGACAACATCCCCTTACCAATCGAAGAACAAACCCGCATCCTCACCACCTACGACCTCGAAGCCCTCTTCGTCCAACACTCGCCCTCTCCCGTCCCCTCCTCCCCCGACTTCAAGCAGCGAAAGACGCAAATCGGCCTTGTAGGCTACCCAAACGTCGGCAAGTCCTCCACAATCAACGCCCTGCTCGGCGCGAAGAAAGTCTCCGTCTCCGCCACGCCCGGCAAAACAAAGCATTTTCAAACCATCCACCTCTCCCCCCGCGTCATCCTCTGCGATTGTCCCGGCCTGGTCTTCCCCAATTTCGCCACCACAAAAGCTGAGCTCGTCTGCGCGGGCGTGCTGCCCATCGATCAGCTAAGGGAGTACACCGGCCCTGCTGCGTTAGTAGCGCAGCGGATCCCGAAAGGGTTTCTGGAAGCGGTGTATGGGTTAAAGATTGCGACGCGTCCCACGGAGGAAGGAGGTACGGGGCTGCCGACGGGGGAGGAGGTGCTGAGGGCTTACGCGAGGGCGAGAGGGTTCTTCACGACCGGGATAGGGCAGCCGGACGAGGCGAGGGCGGCAAGGACGGTGCTGAAGGATTACGTCAAAGGCAAGCTGCTCTTCGTGCACCCACCGCCTGCTAGCGTCGACAGCGTACCGAACGATGCGAAGACGTTCAACAGGGAACTTTACGACCTCGCACATTTGCCGCAGAGACGCAGAGCACAGTTTGCCGCGGACTCCGTGTCCCCCCTCCCGGATGACGCTACGGAACCTAGTCTCATGAACGACGACGACCCCGCGCCCGTGCCACAAGGCCGCAAAGGACGAACGCTCGATCAAGCGTTCTTCGGCGCCGGCCAGGGGAACGATGGACGCGTGAGCCGGCCGTTCCATTATCAGTACTCTGAGCAAGGGAGTAAGCAGCTCAGTGGGCGGAAACTGAAGGCTGTAGTTGCGGAGGAGCAGGGGATAGATCCAGCTGATTTGAAGGGGAAGAAGCATTTCAAGGCGAATAAGAAGGCGACGAAGAAGGGTGTCAAACTTGGGCCTAGGGGTGGGGCTGGGGACCCGGATTACTAGAGGCGTTGTGGGAGAGGTGTATAGATGGGATGATGGGATGGTTTGATGATAACGAAGTCTCACGTCTTGCGCAGATTCATTAGCAGAGATAATTCTTGCTATCTCAGGGCTGAGTACCGCAGACGCCTTTCGGTGATCTAGGTTGCTTCCCAAGCAAAGACTGGACATAGACGCCTCGCGCTATGCATAACCCTGGCCCCTGGTACCGTCCAGATCCGTGACGCCGTCGGTGATCGTGAGCCATAATCCTTCATCAGTCTATCATCCTTCTCCATAACATCCCAGTGGCCATTTCCTTTGCATGTCCAGTCTTCGGAGATCACTTCTTCTTCCTCAACGTATTCCCCTCCCCACTGAAATACGTCTTCTTCCCCTGCTCGTCATCCTCCATCGCCTTGTCCTTGTTCTGCAGCGGCTTGATCTCGTACCCGAAAAACAGTTTCCCAGGCGGTAGCCTCAGCGGTTGAGGTCCGTTCTGCTGCTTCCGCACTGTCTTTCCCGTGGACGTCGCTCCAGGTACCGGCGTCGATGTCCCAGTCGACACCGGCGTAGACGCAAGACTGCTCTTCCCCTTCTTCGACGCCACCAACTTCTGTCCCGAGCCTGAAAAGTGTGACATTACTTTCGCGTGCCCCTTCGCCACCGTGTCGGCGCTCGGTGCGATAGACGAATAGTTGATTGCCTGCGCCATCGTGCCCTCCGTATGCATCACTCCTCCCTTCTTCGCCATCTCACTCCCAATACTCCTCGGCGTGCTCGTGCCACTCCCCGCCGTCAGGCGCGTGGGCTCCACGTACCCAACCGGCGGCGCGAAATCGACTTCCAGATCCGTTTCCACTACCGAGATGGCGTGGCTGCCGCTGTCGTCGGGTTTGACTTCCAGCACCGCGATCTCGTAGACTGTGTCGTTGTACTCGAACGTGAAGACGTCGCCTACTGTAAGACAGCTGAAGTTCCGGAAAGCGGTTTCCAGTACAGCCTTGGGATCGCTAATCTCCAAAAAGTTGACGCTCTGCGGCTGCAATTTCACAAACCGCCCCAACGGGATATCCGTGCTCTTCACCTGCCCTAAATCCCCCGTGCCTAACCCAAGCACCTGCATCAGCCACCACGGTAGATAACACCTCCCTTCCTCTGCCGTGAATTCCAGCACTCCTGCGTGGCTGACTCTGCCAGCGGCGCCGTTGTGCAGCTCGAACAGCATGGGATAGGTGATGTGGAGCTGGGTGAGCTTGTCGAGGGCGGAGGCCGGGAGGAAGATTTTGCCGCCGTGGTTGGCGGTCGGGCGGTCGGGGCCTTGCATCATGGCGGTGGGGTAGACGCGGTAGTATTCGTCGAAGCGGCGGGGGCGGCCGCCGCGGGAGGCCATGGCGGCGGCGTAGAGGGCGGAGGGGTCGGGGTAGTAGGACTGTGGGGTGTTAGTGAGGGAGGAAGGGGAAGGGAGGGGTGGTGTGGTTACCATGATGGTGGTGATGTGTAGAGAGGATGATGTTGAGGTTTGTTGAAGAGGTTGTGAGGTTGCGTGAGTGTTAAGAGGGAGAGGTTGCCTTGCTAGCTCGGATTTCACATGCACAAAATGACAGCATACTCCACTTCTTCGGCCTTCTCTCCATCATTTTCAAGGAACCCTCACTTATTTCCCAACATCACGTGAAGAGAGCGGTGGCCTCAGTCACTCAGGCGTATCGACGAGAAGCTGGCGAACACAACCTGAAATCCCGGACTCCCGCAACAACGAGATGCCTTTCTCAGCCACTCAATCTTGCCAGCAAGCATCTTTTCTTCTTCACTTTACAAACATGTGTTCCCAAAGTTTCCTAGCTCCAATGCATGAGCTGCGTGGTCCCAGTCCTTTTGGCGATAATGCAGCCATGCCAGGTATCTACTTCTGCCTTCTAGAGGAGAAAGAGTGCTTGTGGACGAAACTTAGACAAGCTTTGTACGCATCTTGCAACAATGCCACGCTTTGATCTGGAGGCTTCTATAAGGCTGGAGAACTCCTCCGCCTTGTGGAAGACGCAAACTAGTCTGGTGGACAGGTAGGATATAAGAAGTCCTTCATCATGTGTTTTCAGATGATTACCATCGCCACCACTGCTCACAAGCTACTCTCAAGACAACACCTCAAGACTACACTACAGCATGGCGACTCCGGAACTCCTTCTGAACAGACCGAATTCCGACCCTCCTGCACCCAAGCCAACTGTCATCGGTGTGTACGGTCTTCCTGGATGCGGCAAGTCGACACTCTTGGACAAGTTGAAGCTGCACTTCGTCAACAATGAGTTCCGGTTCTTCGAAGGCTCAGAGGAGCTTGCCAGCAACTTTGAGAACAACAACCTCCAACTCTTCGAAGGCCTTCCCTCGGGGTCGAGGGATATCTGGCGCCGATACGCGATTCAGTCCATAGCCAAGAAGTGTGCAGAAGCTGGAAAGCCTGGAGTCGTCGCTGGTCACTTGATGCTCTGGGACAAAGACAAGAAATCAACATTCGAAGTGTGCACCACTGAAGACTGGAAGAGGTACACGCACCTCGTCTACCTGGAGACGGACCCCGATCTCATATGCCGACAGACAAAAGCTGATACAGCTCGTGAGCGCGATGCGGTCGGCGTAGATCAGCTCAGTGGATGGCAAGACGCAGAGATCAGCCGGCTTCGATCACTTTGTTACGAAAATCGCATTCTATTCACGATCGTTCGCGCGGAAAGAGATGAGCGGCTACCCAAGGTTGCAGGTCTTTTGACCAAGTTCTTGCACGACAACCAAGAAGAAGAATGCCGTGCTATTGTGCAGAAGTTGAGCGATGACATCCGCACAAATCACGTAGACACCAGCACGATCTTGGTCATTGATGGAGACAAGACTTTGGTCGCTCAAGATACTGGAATGCTCTTCTGGGAAAAGGAAGGGCATTCATTGGCGTTGAAGACGATGTTCGAGAGTTACAAATACACCCGCGAAGGCTTTCTACAGGCTGCGCTACTGTACGAAGAGCTCGATGAAGAAGAATTCGACAGACTGTGTGAGATAGTCGCCCAGAATATCATGGTGCGTCCGGAGTTTGTCCGCATACTCAAGCTCGTGAAGGCAACACCACGCCTGACAGTTGTGATCGCCACTTGTGGTCTGCGCAGAGTGTTCGAGAAGATCTTGAAGAAGGACGGGTTGTCTGACGCCGTTGTCGCGGTGGTTGGAGGCGGAAGGCTCAGTGCTGATAAAGCTGTGATGCCTGAAGTCAAGGCTGCGCTGGTTCAGCATCTGAGGACCGAGATGCACATGCGTGTCTGGGCTTTCGGCGACAGTATCCTGGACATGCCAATGCTTCGAAAGGCAGATCGGGCCATCGTTGTTGTCGGCGTGGATCACAAACGGAAGCAAAACGATAGTATGGCAGAGACCTTGCGGCATGCTATCAAATCCGATGGGTTGGATGTTCGACAATTCGTCATTCCAAGCCTTACCACTCCACCCTTCAACATCGATGGCCTCCAATCCATCGACGGAGATGATATCGAGTTCCTGCTCAGCGGCCTGAAGATCCACCACGCCACCCACAGAACCTCGGCCAAACTCCTAATGACACCAACAAGAGACTTTTCGTTCGCCGGTCCAGAGCTCAGAGAAGCCCATTGCCGAATCGGTCGATACTTGGCTACCGAATTTGTGTCTGACATCGTCGGAATCGAAAGCTATGCCATCACCAATGTGCATGGAAAAGCCGATGTTGGCCACCGTCTCAAGAACGAGAGCAAAACTCTCATCGTCCGGCTCATGCGCGGTGGCGAACCGATGGCTTTCGGCCTTAGCGAAGCCTTCCCACTCGCGATGTTCCTCCATGCGAAGCAGCCAGCTGACCTTACTCTCGAGCACATGGATGCGGCTTCAACCATCGTGTTGGTGGATGGAGTGATCAACAACGGCGATTCTATCTTGGAGTTCATGCAGCACATCCGCAGGCACAGCCCGACAACACCAATCGTGGTGGTTGCTGGTGTTGTTCAAGCGGGCGCAGTAGGCCCAGAGAGTCTCCTCACGCGCGGTGTCTGGCAGATGAAGAATGTGGAGATCGTGGCGCTGAGGACTTCCATGCACAAGTACACTGGCCAGGGGAAGACTGATACTGGTGCGCGACTGTTTAACATTACGGAGCTGGAGAATTGATGAGGAGTGTTGTTGGGCTGTGTGTGTTCGATTGTGCGCAACGAGACGATTCACTGACGAGATGTACAATATCTGATAGACTTTGCTGGCTGACTGCGATGATAGCTGATCGGCTTTGCTGGCTGACTGCGAAGTAGCTGATGGACTTTGCTGGCTTATTGCGAACTTTTAGAATAGGCAACGAAACCGAATGGAAAATGCTCTTGATGTCTGGAATGGAAGAAGTCTCCTAGAAACTGGGAACTCCGTGACGATGCAGATCTTGTGCAGCAAGCCAGCAGTGGTGCCTTGTCGGAACACTCCCAGCAAGCAGACAGGCAGCAACAGCCTTGATTAATAAGCTCATAGCCAACGTGTCCTCATGACGCCTTATCCAATGTATACTCCAGCCTCCCTGTCATCACGTAGCCTGCGCATAAGCGCTCGAGCTCGACTTGGACACATCTTGACAAGCATCGTACACCTTCATCATCCCATTCGGCTTTTTCTATTACCACCATTAGCACACACCATCAAAGCTCTCCTATCGTGCCACATCACTTACCGGCAACCCAGCCCTAGTACAACTAGCAGTAAAATTCCCTATATCCGACAACCACGCCCCACTGTTGAACTCAGAGAAGACCGTAACCATCTGCCACGGCTGCTCGCTGCTGCTTCCTGCAGGATTCGGCGCCGTCTCAATCGCCACAATACCTGTAACGGGCAGTTCCGGCGTCACCGGTCCAGGGGCAGAGGAGCGCCAGCGAAGGTGCACGGAGTCGCAGGTGGACCAGAGGTTAAGGATCTCAAACCTACACATTTTCAATCAGCACTCCTTGTCTAGCCGGAGGAGCGATTGAAAAGACTTACGGAATAGGCGCCTGAGTACCCTGCCCCTTCACAAACTCCTCCCTCGACCTAAACGTCGCCTCCCCCAACGTATTAGGTCCAGGACATCCAGCATTGATCAGCTCATTCACACCATCCGAGAAGTCCTGGAAAGTCGGCACCATAGCTTCTTCAGCTAGTGTGGTGTTGAAAGGCAGGTTGATCAGATCTTTGAAGTTCTGGGCGACTTTGCGGGCTTCGGAGTTGCTCATACAGGCGCTAGAGCGCGGCTTGGGGTTGAGCCACGACTCTGCTGATGCGAAGGTACCAAGGGCTAGGAGGGCCAAAGAGCTAAGGCCGGTGGAGCGCATGGTGGGTGCTGAGGGGGATGAGGTAGAGACTTTGGAAACGGGTGTGAGAGATATGTACGAATGCTCGGAAGACGAGGTAGAGGATGAAGGCTTGAACGAGATATGAGAGCAGCTGCGGCAGAGCAAAAGGTGGTAGAAACAAGACGGAAGATCTGTTCTTGTACTACACAGCCTTCAAAGCGTTGCGTATGGGATGTGAGACGAATAAGGGGCCGGTAGGACAAGAATAGAGCTTGAGGAGGATTGAAAGGCTTTGTTCTATGTCGGGCAGTGTTGGACTGACTCGACAATGGCCTTGTTATAGGCTGCGGATCGAAGGTTCTCCCTTGTCCTTCCAGCAACGAAGGGAAGGAAGTAATAAGGCTGGGGCCAAGATACGCGCCCGCTGCAATCCGCTATAAGGCTGCGACAAGGCGATCGGTGAGCCTTGCGAGAGCCATGGTGAGGAAAAGGGCAGACGTCTCTCCAACATGGCCCAATCAACGAGATTGAGGTGCTGCAACCTTCCTTCCTTGGTAAAACGGCATTGCGGCCAGCAAAAATGAAGTTGAAGTGAAATGGTAGGGAAGTATGCAGGATTGGGGGCTGATAAGAATCTCGTACCTCAGCTAAGCCTCGTAAGCACTGCAAGCCTTGCCCCAGGAATTCTTAACAATGCTATTGTTGGCAAAGGACGACGAGGCAGTGCTCTCATCGATCTGGTCCCCCAGAGTATTGCACACTAGCTCTGATGCCGGGTTGGTCGAAGCATGAGGTGGAGAAAGCCTTGTTTTACCTTTGATTCCGTCTAGGCTCCAAAGTCCTCACATCGATTTCTTGCACGTGAACGATGACGAGGAAGGATGCACAGCGATAACGCAGGCCACGATGTAAAAGTTTCCACTTTCGATACTACTTACAACGCACCATATGCATTCCACGCCTCCCAAACACCCACGCTATGCTTGCAACACCCTGTCCGTCCATGCTCCTGTCATCACAGACCCTAAACTCCCGTCCGCCCCGCTTATCGGTAACCCCAGCTCGGGCCAAACTACTTCCCAAATTGGAACCCTCCGAAGCCGCCCTGCCCAAGACTTCCATGATTGAAGTGCCCGCCCCCACCAGGCGGACCAGGTGTCTGCGTCGATAGTCCTGCGTGAGATCCCGTAGGCGTGGAAGGGTTGTTGGGTGTGAAGCCTTGACCTAACACGCTTGCTGCCGCGCTCGCCATGCCGTTGACTTGTTGCGACTGATGTTGTGGTGTCCCCTGCGCCGCGAAGAACTCGTCACGGATGTGCTGAGCAGCGGGAGGCAGCACGCCGTGGAGACCGTAGATTTGGTCAGCGAGGTCTTCGTCCAGGTTGCCGTTGAAGATCTTGTTCTTGAGTCCGAAGAAAACACTTCCTGTGAGCCATGCGTCTGAACCACCGGTATGCGCAACGCCAATGCGCTGGACTTGCAGTTCGTCCGCGAGATCCTGTAAGCCCGATTTCGTGCCCAGTGAGTCGACTATCCGGCTCCCTTCAACACCGAGACGACCTTGGCCTCGCTTTCGCTGAGCATCGCGAAGGAGGAATTTGATGTCCCAGAGTTTTGGGAAGAATGTCTTGACCTGCTCGAAGAACTCGTTCTGGTCGTGAGGTAATGCATCGTCGCTCAGCAGCTTGATGAGGTAGCCGAAGTCGTAGCCGGAGTGGAAGCTGAGCCAATTCACTTCCTCACAGAACACAAGTCCAGAAGTCGTCAATAGCGCGCCGAATGCATCGAGACTGATGCCCTGCTCATTGTGCCGCGCGAAGTCAACACCACTCGTCTTGAGCAGTTCGATGGACGATTCCGCGTACATGTCCTCATCCAGATTGAACTGAAAGTTGAACACCCACGTGCACGGCAGGTACATCAGATTGTTCGGATACGGCGTCTTGCCGTTCATTCGTGATAGCAGCTCTGCGTCAGGTTGCTGGGGTGGCAGCTCGCCCTCGGAGGTCCACAATGTGATGCCGACTTGGATTGGCTTCAGGATGTCAACGTTGCATCGGAGTGTCTGGTAATGATATTCAGCCTTCGAACCCGCGAAATGGCCAATCGGCCTGGCAACGATGCCCGGAAACTCAGCATCCATGCTGACGTAGGGATATTTGATGATCAGTTGGCGTAGTACGGCCATTTCTTGGTCGAGGTTGTGTCTCCACACTTCGCTTATCCTGCCCATAGCTCCAGATTTGACACCCAAGAGCCCTGCTTCTGCCGCCGCATGGGAGTGCTCTTGCATTGCTGCTCCTCGCGCGAAACCTTGCTGTGCTGCTACGCTTGCCAGACCTTGTCCCTGCCCTCCGAGCACACCACCATTGAATGTCGAAGCCGCCGCTCCTGGCATACTGCTGAAGGCACTACCTCCATATGCTGAGCTCGGTGTGAAAGGTGATATGCCGCCATTGAGTGCATTGCTGCCGAAGGCATGTTGTGGGTTGAATGCGCCAGGTAGGTGTTGCGATTGGCTTTGGTAGTGTGATGTCTGTTGCGGGATGGAGTGTTGTGGGTTGAGATGTTGAAAAGGGTTGGACATGTGGCTGGGATGCATGCGCGACACTGCGGGAGGCATGTTGTAGGACCAGCGTGGAGGTGGTTGAGGGTGGGATGATGGTTGTGGGTGTCCGCTTGACGGGCGAAACTCACTCGCTTGTCCGTCAAGCGTCGTCTGTTGCGACTGGACCTCCTGGATAGGACGCTGGCCTGATACTCCAGAGTCGATTCGGAGAGGCCGATCTGCAAGAGCTGCCTGTCCCTTCGCTTCGAACTGAGAGAAGGAAAGGTGATGATGAGAGCGATTCAAGGTCGGAGTGGGCTGACCTTGGCTTTGGGAGTGAGGGTGGGCTCCAGGGTGGGAAAAGCTAGGGTCGGTGTAGATGCGGCGATGATGGCAGAATGGCGTCTGCAACTCGCGGTAGTTGGGTGTAAAGTCGCGGTTCACCTGTCCCAGAGCTGTGTGGGGCAGTATGTAGCCCTGGTGTTGTATGTGGCCCTGGTGGACGGGTGTATTCTCTTGTAGGTGAGCTCGGCTTCGAGGATCTGCGGTGGGATGGGCTGGTTGAGTGGACCATAGGGCAGAAGGTGTGCTCGTGACTCGTCGCTCTCGGGTCGGAGTGGAAGTGGGAGGCTGAGAGTAGTAGCACGTTCGATCGTTGATGTAGTGAAGGTTGTATGGTTGACGGTTGAGATCTTGTCTCTTAGGCTCCCGGCGGTGATTCACTTGGGTCACGCCGTGTTAGCAACGACGTCGTGATCATCTGAGAAACCGGTACTGTTGGGTATTGCTTGAGCTGCTGCTCTTCAGGTGTTGTGCGCGGGTCGCTGTCATATGAATCTCGGACTGTGTCTCATGTTGTTGTTCTGCTGAGGTCTCCGGAGTGCAGATGAACGAGATATGGCCTTGCTCATCCCACGCTTGCTTGCTCTGCGTCGAATCTGGAGAAGTGGCAGGCGCGAGCAAAAGCGGAGGGAAGGTGCGGCGAATCAAGCTTGGCATATCTGTCGGCGCGGACAAGCTTCACTCCTCGGGCTCACTTCAATCTGCAGCGCGACGGCCATTGCGATCAGGAACGTAAGAATGTTCCACCACTGAACACGAAGCTTCCAAGCTCACAGCCAGCAGCACGCGCCATGCCTGCGGGAAAAACGAATCTCACCGGGTTCGACCCTCGGAAGTTCGCAGCAGCGAGTGGGCAGCCGGCGAACGATCCTTGGGCGAGACAGTACGATCGGCTCTCTCCATCTTCGACAGAGGATACTTGACTGACGTACATTTAACTGCAGTGAAGCATGGCGGTACACAGGACCATTCACACGGCGAAACCGACTGAAGGGACTCTTCCCCGGCTTTGGGATCGGACTGGCGGCATTTGCAGGATACATGGTATATGAGCAGATCTTCATAAGCTCAGCCCACGGACATGGAGAAGCGCACGGCGAGGAACATCACTGAGCTCGGGAGAAGGCATGAAGCTGGAATGCTGAGGAGGACTTGTACAGTGCATTGGGATGGCGTTCAAGGGCGTGCGGCCTCGACTACTACGACAACCACATCACCGACTAGAGCACCACTACAACCACGACAAAGAGACACTCTTGTGGCCAGAGCATTGTTGCAGCCGGGACAAGGTCTTCGCATTACTGGGATGGAGGTGCGGTCGACCTCAAACATATCTGTAAATACCATACCAAAACATCTTCAAAGCCTTGCTTCGTTTTAGCCCCCTATAGTGCCATTGCCTTAGATCATTGGGCCTCGATCAGACGATATCTTAGCTTGATTGTATACCTGTGTAGCCATTTCTAATCAAATATTTGGTTGATCTTTCTGAACCGCTTCCCCGCTCTACGCAGTCGCACCAGCTGCTGCAACGGACTCCATCCTTTCCTCGACACCGTCTCGTCCTCGAATCGTCTTCAGAACTTTACAACATATCCCTGTATTATATCAATCCCTACCTCCGCCTATGTAGCTGTACAACAACAGTAACACCCCTACCAACCACCACCTACCTCTATCCCACACCCCTCGCCCATCCAGCTTGGACTATGCACCCGACATGACTTCACACCCACGCACCGCGCAACAAAGATGCCCCGCGTCTACCCACCCCTCGACAACACCCCCAACCGCCCCTCTCCCACCCTCGCCCCCTCCCTAATCGAATCCACCGCCGGCTTCACCGCCGGCTGCGTCTCCACCCTCGCCGTCCACCCCTTCGACATCGTCAAAACCCGCCTCCAAATCGAACAAAACGAGCGTTCCCGCCCCGGCGGCAGCTTCCGCGCTATCAAGCGCATCGCCCTCGAAGGCGGAAACGCCAATGGAGCTACAGGAATAGTCCGGAGTTTCTACCGCGGCTTGACGCCGAATATGGTCGGAAATTCCGTTAGCTGGGCGTTATATTTCATGTGGTACGACTACGTCAAAGGCGTCATACGGACGACGCGCGCGCGGACGGCGCCGAGCACGAAGTTGGGAAAGCAGGAGTTGAAGGGGTCGGATTACTTCCTCGCCTCCGGCATATCGGGGATTATGACGGCGGTGCTGACGAATCCGATTTGGGTGGTTAAGACGCGGATGCTGTCGACCTCGCGGAATGCGCCGGGGGCGTATCGGAGTACGGTGCAAGGCGCGCTGTCGCTGTACCGGGAGGAAGGGATACGAGGGTTTTACAGGGGCTTGCTGCCGAGTCTGTTTGGAGTGAGTCATGGGGCGATACAATTCATGGCGTACGAGCAGCTGAAGAACCATTGGGCGCTGCACTTTCGCTCGGGGACGAAGGATAATTTGAGTAATCTGGATTTTTTGAGCTTGAGTGCGGCGAGTAAGATGTTTGCGGGGAGTATCACGTATCCGTACCAGGTTGTAAGGGCGCGGTTGCAGACGTATGATGCGGGGAGGCAGTATAAAGGGACGTGGGATGTGGTGCGGAAGGTTTGGAGGCACGAGGGGATAGGAGGGTTTTATAAGGGGTTGGGGCCGAATATTGTGAGGGTGTTGCCGAGTACGTGTGTCACCTTTTTGGTGTATGAGAACACCAAGTTTTACCTTCCGAGGCTGTTGGCGGATGAGGGTTGAGGATTGAGAGGAACACGATGGCTGAGTCGCTATTACTCGATTTTGCCTACACGATGTTGGATACCTAGCTTGGCCCTGGATACATCTCGCAACCTTGGGCACTCTCCATGAATGTTGGGCACTCCTCGTGACCCTGGAATCTCTCGCGATCATGGAAATCCCTTATGACCTCGAAAACCTAAGCCTGCGGAGGTACAAGCTATTGCATCGAGCATCGAGCTGCAACGGCACAGAGCAGCCCGCGAGAGAGACGTTACCCGTCGTTAGAAGTAACAGTCGAAGTGGAAGCAGTCAATGATGCATGCATGAGGGCAGTGAGTTGGCATGGTGCGAAATGTACATATCGCCACACATACAGGTGCACAATAGAAGTAGATGAGTGAGAGGAGTGACCTGAGATCGAAGTGAAGTGTGAATACAGTCACTATCGCCATACTCGATCATTGCTCTCGCTCTCAGTGTTTTATCATGGTTTCATCAGAAGAGATCTCGAGCTCAAGTCGAACATGAAGTCGTCGCTGAGAAATGGTCACGTGCTGTTTCAGTGCCAAGATTTGACCCACGCTAAGACGAGGAATTTCGACCTCAGTTTGAAGACACCACGAACTTCTTTCCAGCAGTCAATCACCGCAGAACACCGTCACGATGTCTTCCTCTACGAAGCCCGAGACCAAATCCAAGAAAGGTACATTTGCATAGGCTAAGCATACCGCAATCTTCAACTCCCACCTCAATGGCGCACGTACTAACCACCACCACCGCACAGGCTCAAAAGGCAAGGGCACCAAACCCTCCGCCAAAGCCAATGCAGCAGCAAAGGCCACCCTGCGCGGCGTAAGCCCCCCCTTCGCACCTTGAGGCGTGTCAGAGCTCCCATCATCTGACGGCCTGTCTTTCACAACACAGGTCAACTCGCACAAGGTCCGCAAAGTCCGCACCAGCACCTCCTTCCACCGCCCGAAAACCCTCCGCCTCCGCCGCGACCCCAAGTACCCCCGCAAGTCGGTGCCTCATGTGCCCCGCCTCGATGCGAGCAAGGTGGTGATCCACCCGTTGAACACGGAGAGCGCGATGAAGAAGATTGAGGAGAACAATACGCTGGTATTTATCGTGGATGTCAAGGCGAATAAGAGGCAGATTAAGGAGGCGTTGAAGAAGTTGTATGATGTTGATTGTGTTAAGATCAACACTCTTATCAGGTATGTGGGAAGAAACTCGTGTGGAGGGTGGATGGGAGACTGACTTGTATGCAGGCCGGACGGATCGAAGAAGGCGTTCGCGAAGTTGACGCCGGATGTGGATGCGCTTGACATTGCTGCCACCAAGCTCGCGATCGTCTAGATGGGTTGAGGAGGGACTCGGCGCTGCATATGATATGGCGTTCATCATGCCTCGGGTGGGCAGGGTCACGCTGCTGCGGTTGGCCATGGCTGCTGTCGTGGAGATAGCTAGCACAGCTCGGATGAATGCAAAATAAGACTAAACCACCCAAGAACGGTTCCAATTTGCGCTTCGTCTTCGTCTTCGTGATATTATGCCAGCGGACATCACCTGCTTCGACCAATCCTACATCTCCAACGTACTGCCTCCCATCCTTCGTTCCCGAATGTAACCATGAAGTTCTGAGAGACCGAGGCCTTTCACGTTGCCTCCTGCTTCGACTGGTAATCAGGGACAGGGTAGTGGCGAGTCCATACATCCGCTATATGACACATGTTACACCCGTCTTATGCCATTTATATGCCGCTCCCAGCTCGCTATGCAGTGATGAAGCAATTGTATCCGCTCATGCAGCCCCTAACCCAACGTCCTCATCTGCTCCAAATGCCTGATCACCGTCATATTCGCATCCATAAACCGATCCACACAGTTCTGCATGCAAGGCTCTTCGCTGCGATCGAGTTTGCCGGAGGAGATCTTGGAGGTCACGCATCTAGTTGGGAGTCAGACCAGAACAATGGTATAGATGGCAACACGAGAGCGCGTGTGAGTACCGCTCTTGAGCAGAGGGCTGGAGGCGTGTCGCGACTTACTTCTTGAAGCACATGTCGGTCAAAGAGTGGACAGTCTGTTGGATTTGTGCTTTTTGGCCTGGAGAACGGTCAATCTCAATGTCCATATGTCTCCTGGGCATGGTGTAGGCTATACCTTCTGCCATAATGAACTGGTTCAGGTCCTGCTTGTCCTTGTCGGACAGATTCTGGAGGTTCTGCGCCAGATCCGGGCTGAGGTTGATGCCGTTGTCCATGTTGATGTTTGATGTCGTCCAGTCTGTTAGCTCCTACTCCTTCTCCTGCTCGATCAATATGGCCGTCCGTATCACTGTTTAGACTTTCGGAGCATCCCGCGATTAGAGCCAGGTTTTACCCCACATAAAGAAGACGGCATTTTCTTGACTCTCAACGTGCATCCAACGCGGCAAGCCAAAGTATCGACCTGCAGAAAAAGCTGCCTCTCAACGACCTTGCCGACCCTCCAGAACCTCGCACATCACTGCATCTCCCTCACGCCATCCGTCGATCATCCGCCCAGAATGGCCGAGCCCATCAACCGCAAGGGTAATGCCGCCAGCGCGCCTGTAAGTCTTCGTTGAACCTTTTCTGCTGAAGCTTCACCTCCTACATCTTCACGTGTTGCGAACACAACAGCATACAGAAAGACACAATAGCTGACATCACGGATATGCAGACACCACAGAACACGTGAGTTTATGTTTGACCGAGCAGCCTCCGCGCGATCACACTGACATGCGGACAGTCCTGCCAACCAGGCCCCAATCTCTTCGCGAGCGGCGGCTCCAGGTGTCGACAGCATCAAGGAAGGTATGTTGCATCTTGTGAAAATAGGTTGGCAGATGCACGAGCTAACTGCGCGTTCAGAGGACCTTGACCGCGCCGCCGCAGCATCGATATTCGCACAGAACCCAAAGCTGGTCTCGATGATGCAGAACAAGCTCCAAGGTCTTGTTGGCCGCTCATCAGGGTACGTTGAATCACTCCCTGCCCCAGTGCGCAGGCGGGTGGACGGCTTGAAGGGCGTGCAGAAGGAGCACTCAAAGCTGGAGGCGGAGTTCCAAGAAGAGGTCTTGCAGCTGGAGAAGAAGTTTTTCGCAAAGTTCACCCCGCTCTACGAGAAGCGTACAAAGATCGTCAACGGGTCAATCGAGCCCACCGAGGAGGAGATCGAGGCCGGCAAGGCCGACGAGGAGGACGAAGATGAGGAGGATGCAGAGAAGCCGGATGAGGCGACTGAGGCGTCCGGCGCGGACATGAAGGGTATCCCCGAGTTCTGGCTGAGCGCCATGAAGAACTCTTCGCTGGCCGAGACCATCACCGACCGCGATGAGGATGCGCTCAAGCTTCTCACCGACATCCGCATGGAGTACCTAGACCGACCTGGCTTCCGCCTGATCTTCGAGTTCGCCGAGAACGAGTTCTTCACCAACAAAACCATCACCAAGACCTACTTCTACCAGGAGGAGAACGGCTACGGTGGAGACTTCATCTACGACCATGCTGAGGGTGACAAGATCGACTGGAAGTCTGGCAAGGATCTGACAGTCAAGGTCGAGAGCAAGAAGCAGCGCAACAAGAGTGAGTCGAAATGTTACGGGTGCAGATCGACCTGATGCTAACATTTTATGCAGACACCAAGCAGACTCGCATCGTCAAGAAGACCATCCCAACTCCATCCTTCTTCGACTTCTTCAACCCCGCCTCACCGCCATCTGACGAGGACGAGGAGATCGATGAGGAGATCGAGGCGAAGCTCGAGCTTGACTACCAGCTCGGCGAGGACATCAAGGAGAAGCTCATTCCACGCGCCATCGACTGGTTCACCGGCGAAGCGCTACAGTTCGAGCAAGGCTTAGACGATTTCGACGAGGACGAGTTCGAGGACGAAGATGATGAGGACGATGAGGACGACGAGCGTGACGAGGATGACGAAGATGAGGACGATGATGAGGTGAGTTCTCACGCACACTTTGAAGGTATACAGGATAATAACTAATTTAAAGTAGGAGGACGGATCGAAGCCTAAGCAGGAGACTGCGGAGTGCAAGCAGAGCTAGATGCCTCGTCCCGCCGCTGAACACAGAACTTCCTGATCCATGACAAGGCGCCCTCACCATCGACAGCCGACTCAAACGACATCAGCCTCACGACAGACTCTGTACATTCGCCACGACCCAGACACTCCTTGACGACCCTTTCTTACGCTTCCAAGACTGCATACGAGGCGTTCCAATTCAACCGGCTCAGGATCGGCTAATCATGGGCTGCTCACAACGAAAACACCACATACGACTGAAGAAGAAGGATGCAGGACGGCGCAGTACAGGACCCTCATAGCGTTTGTCTACTGGTGTTACCATGGGACGGGTGGATTGCTGTGCTACTGCTGCTTGCTACTGAAGATCTCAGGTAGTGTGCTGAAAATTAGTTTCGTTCACTTTCTCTTGTGCCATGGTTTTGCTTATTCTACCCTCGTTTTGGATGTTTCTTTGATCGTGTCAGTCGTCTTCATGTGGGGTCGCATGTCTGCGTGATGATGTCCCTGGGAGCAAGGCCCGGAGTGCGCTCATCCCGTAGACCGCGCTCGAAAGCGGTCGAAAGCGGTCGTGTGCGGTGTTAGCAAGGGCTTCGAGGATCGAACGGACTCATCGCCCAGTATATCTTTCGCAACTCCCCTTTGACCGTTTCTCGTTCCTCAGCATGAAGCGCGCTTTGCACAATCATCTCACGACTCGATTTGCTGCCGCTATTCGTCCCAACCAGCAGCAGCACTATATCGCCCTTCGAAGCTTCCACGCTCCACCCGCAATGCCTCTCAACATCCTGATCGTGGGTGCAGGTATCGCCGGCCCAGCCTTCGCGATCCTCATGCAACGTGCCGTCCCTCAGACCAAGATCACAGTGGTAGAGCGCCATCCTTCACTCCGTGTTGCGGGCCAGCAGATCGATCTGAAGTTCCAGGGGATCGAGATTGTGCAGAGGATGGGCCTGATGGAGACGATCAAGTCCCACTGCGTTGAGGAGACTGGTGTGGAGACTCTGGATGCACAAGGGAAGCCGATGGCGCTCTTTGGCGTTAACCCGGCTGGGCAGCAGCGGCCTGCTCTGACGTCGGAGCACGAGATTATGCGCGGGGATCTTGTGAGGGTGTTGTATGAGGCGAGCCTGGAGCAGCGTCGAGCGCTGAAGGAACAGCAGGATGAGGTTGGAGATGTGGTGTACGAGTTCGGCAAGACGATCCCAGAGCTCGTCGAGAGTGACGAGGGCGTGGACGTCACCTTCACCGACGAGTCACGCGAGCGATATGACCTCGTCGTTGGCGCGGACGGGCAGTGGTCGCGAACACGACGCCTTGCCTTCGGCCAGGAAGCTAGCGATGCGGCGTTCCATTCTCTCGGGATCCATGGCGCCTACTTCAGCGTCCCACGCATCGAGGGCGAAGCGGGTAATGCCAAGGTCTTCAGTGCTTCAAAACGCAGAATGTTGTTCTCGCGGACGAGCAATCGGCCTGTAACGCAGTTCCTGCTGTACACGATGAGCGATGCGGACAAGCTGAAGAACTCTTACCGCCAATCAATCGAGGACCAAAGGGAAGCCTTTGCTGAAGCGTTCAGAGGCATTGGCTGGCAGGATCAGCGAATCGTAAACGGATTGCAGACAGCGGAAGACTTCTACGCCCATGAGCTTGGGCAGATCAAGCTGAAGCAACTGTGTACTGGCCGCGTCGCGTTGTTGGGAGACGCAGGGTATTGTCCCACTCCTTTCACGGGCTTGGGGGTCACAGGCTGCCTCACCGGCGCGTACGTGCTCGCGGGAGAGCTGGCACGACATGGAAATGATGTAAATAGCGCGCTCAAAGCCTTCGACATCGCAGTGCGGCCGGGTGTCGAGGAGATCCAGACGCTCAACATAAAGCTTGGACTGATGTTCCCGTCCTCGCGGCTAGGAGTCTGGATGTTACGGATTGCGGCTTGGGCCATGTCGAAGCTGGATCAGCTCACCTGGCGGCCTCGATCTGAGGAGCAGCAGGTGGAAAAATGGGAACTGCCGGAGTACCGAGAGCTGAAGCTTCAAGTCTGTTGATCGATTGTGGTGGGTGGAAGGCTGCTGCAGGAGATAGACTGTATCTCTTGCCAGGACGAGTCAATTCTCAACTCCCAGTGTAGTGTATAGAGGATGTACAGGTTCATAGCAGTACAAACCGACGCAGCAGAAGGGTATCTCATATCAGCACTTCATCCGTGCCGCGCCACAAGTAGAACACAATCTCACAATGTAAAGCTACCAGGCCCAACCTCACCCCAAGGTCGAATGGGCTTGTTCTCCTCCAGCTCCACCACCCACCACAGCGCCTTCTTCGCCTTGTCGATCTGGCCACTAAGCTCATGCGCTCGCGCCAGAGTGAACCAAGCCTCCGAGCTGTCCCATCCACCCCCGAGCCGCGTGAGGGTGTTGAGAAGCATGTACGCTCGATCTCTCGCGGCCAAGCGGTTCACTTCAGTAGGTGTTGGGTCGTGTTTCCGTTGCTTAGGCGCATCTGCGTTCGGAGACTTCATTGTAGGAGGAGGGAGTGAGATGAGTGGTGGCTGAGGCGGTATAGGAGGGTTGCGAGACCAGCGAAAGGGTTCGTGCGGCTCTTCGACCGGAAGTTTTTCTTCGTAGATGTCCAGGAGGATGTTGGACAGACCGATGATACCGTTTGCGTGATCTGGGAAGTAAGCAACACTTTCCTCGTAGGCTTCAAGAGCAAGCCAGGGCTGCTCCATGGCCGTGGCGAGCTCGCCTTTCTGGGGAAGAGTCAGCAACATATATATGAGATCAAAGAGATGGAGGGAACATACGGCAGCCCATACATCAGCCCACAAGTGGTCGATGCTCTTCCCGCTGCCCCAGCCTTCCTGGAACAGCCGTCGAGCGTTCGTGTTCTCGCCGGTGGATTCGACTTCGAACATGTCCACGAATTTGTGTGCTTCCTGGATAGCTCCACTGGCATCGTCTAGAAGGTCGGCACGAAGATATAAGCCAGCAATAAAAAGCCACACTTCAACCACAAGGCTGACTTTATGTTTGCGATCCTGCGCCAACGCAAGCCTTACTGCACGCCCAGCGGCGGAGCCGGGATGCTGCGTTGGGAGTCGAGTATCCTGGCGTGGCGGCCGATCGCTGTGACCTGCAGGAGCCGGCAACGCTTCTGGTGAGGCGTTATGCCGGACTTCCATCAGTGGTTTCTCGTCCTCTCGCGCCAGGTTCTGATCGACGGCAGGTTGTGCGGCGGCAGCCCGGCTGTCATTCTGTTCTGTCGTGACCTTCTCAGGATCCTTTGCAGGCACCGGTGGCTTCATTTCAGGCGTGGACACAGGCTCCTCCCGTATGCTCTCGACGCTCCTCGACCATTTCAGATTACCATGCTCCCTCCAATCCCCATGGTGACCACGCAGCTTGAAAGGAAGCTTATGATGATGGGACTTCTCGGTGGCGACGCCTTCCTCGTTGGTAACGGTGATGGCAATCGGTACACCATTGGCTGTCCCACCGCGTGCAGCCTGTCCCGGTGTTCGCCCCTCAGGTAACGATACAAGCGAACTGTGTTTATAGTTGGTCTTTTCTTGGCTATGGCGCTTCGATCCGGGCCGTATACTGCCAGCAAGACTGCGCAGCGTACCACCAGCCTTCGACGGTACAGCCGACGTTGCTGTTTGTGGTGGGCCAGTTGCTGGCTTCAGCCGTTCTGGATTACCAAACAGTCTTGCGTAGAGGGCGGGAAGCTCATGACTGACACCGACAGCAGCTTCTGCACCTTCCGTAAGTTCCAGAAGAGCGACTTGGGTCATCTTGATCTGGAGCAAGCCTTCTTTCTCGAAGGCATCCATCTGGTCTACTAGCCCTCCGGCGGAGCCCATCGACGGCTGTTCGGATTCGACGCTAAGTCGATTGTTGCTGTCGCCGTACAAGGCCTCCGCATCGCCAAATTGCTCGAACGCGGCACCGCACATCTTACCTGCTTGCTCGTAGTCGTCTTTTGCAGTGAGGCACAATGCCAGGAGATGCCACAGAGGTACCAATTTCCGCTCTTGTCGAAAGCCATCTCCTGCGTTCTCAGCATCTTCGGAATCTTCGGGCGTCTGAGAAGCCGCTATCGCTTTTCTGATGACGTCTGTAGCTGCAGAGACATCTCTCGATTCCGCAAGCAGGAGCGCAAGGGCGTACGAGGTCTCTAAGCTAACCTCGCCATACTGCTGCGCCCTTTGTAGGCTTGACAGTGCGTCAGCTCCAAGAGTAGGACGAACATCGGTCTCGAACGTCAGTCGAGACCAATGCGCCTGGCTGATGCCAATTGCACGGTGCGCGGAAGCGAACGTAGATGGTTGCAGTGCTGCTGCCGTTGCCACTTGCTTCTCATGCATTTGAAGCCAGCTCTGTATTGTTTTTCGAACTTCGAGCGCTTTCTCAGCCTGCTCGAAATCGCCATATCGACAGAGGACGTTGACAGCATCGACTGCGGTCAAAATCGCCACGTCGTCACTGTCGAAGCCGGCTTCCCGCTTACCAGTTTTCACAGCACGTGCGTTTCCTTTACTGACAATCTCCACATAGCTATTGAAAGCATGCAAGGCCAGATCGAACTCGCCAAGTGCGGCATGTACAGTGAATAGATGCCGTAGTATGGGCGTGGAATGGAACGTCTTGGTTGCCGCGCCTAGATCGATGAAGGTTAGCAAGTGTCTCCGACCTGCGATTGAGTCTGAGAAGGCAATAGAACGTCCCACAGCACTCGATGCTGTTTTGGAGAGCGTTGTCACGCATGACTTGACTTACGATACAGTATGTCCAGTACGCCGCGGCCAAGGCTTTCTTTCCCTCCCTCGCCAAGGTCATGGTCCGTCCACAAAGGGCCAGCGAGAATCTCCCAATTAGCGACTACTTGCTCAACCCACTGTTCGATCTCAGAGTTATGCTGGCTAGCTTTCGGGAACTGAGATTCTTGTAGTGACTCGTACATCGTTTCTGCGCGTTTCATGTCTGCTCGCTGCCCAGGTCTTGCGATTCCACGCCGCAGAATTGTCGAGAGCAGGTCATAATAAGCTTTCCAGACATGACGTCGTGGTACATCTAGATGGGAAGGAGAAGGACCAGAATTCGTGGATGGCGGCGGAGATCGTTGCCAGAAGTCCGACCAGGCATGGAAGCAACGTAGTGCGTCGCTCAGTCTCTCCAATGTTGGCGAAGCCGTCTTGCGGTTCATGAAAATACATGCCCGGGCTAGCAACCGTTCAGTCCAAGTCCTTAGCTCAGTACTTCGAGAGCCAGGTGTCTTAGCAGCCGCCTGCAGGTACTGTCGTTGTGCCTCGTCTTCGTTGCCTAGTTCTTCCACCGACACGGCCTTGATGAATGCCGCCTTCACGTCACACACCTCCCTCCATCCTAGAGCATCCTTGCCGTGTTCTCCGTTATCTGCATCACTTGATAGAGCCTCCAGTGCACTGCTATGCTCACTTCGTAGCAAGTAGACGTGCGCGAGACACACTCTGACTGCATACCCATCGCCCACGGAGCTGGCTGTCGCCGCAGTGAGCTTGGTGACAAGTTCTCCGAGTTCGGGCTGGCTGGCCGATGGTGTCGAAGGGGCGGATCTGGGTATGCGAGCTATCTGCGCCTCGGAGCGTGCGGCCAGTGTGAAGTTTCGAAGCTCCGGTGCGTGCTTGTCCGTCTTCCTCGCGAGCTCTTCCACTTCCGCCCAACGCCCATTGCATAGCGCTTGGTCCAGTTGAGCGAGGTACCGAGCACCCTTTCCCCCTGGTAGCGTGCTCATATCAGCTCATGTAGAGTGCTTCGTTAGGTCATCGAGTCTGGCTCGATCCTCGAGACGACGAATTTCGCGGCCAATGGCTGGCAACTGCAATCGAACTTGAGGCAGCAGCCCGAATGTTGAAACGCGGTCGTGTCCAGGGATCTGATTGGCTCGGGATGAGCCGCTGTATACAAAACCATCTGCAACTTCAGAGTCTTCCTAATGCAGAGCCAGATGTCAACGTAGTAGTAGTCAGGGGAGGGACATTGCAATGGCCGTTACATCGTCCTCCAATGCCTCTGCAACGCTACGAGCAATCACCTACCGTATCACAACTGCCGCTCCAGAACAACTTCCATTACTGGCCACGCAGGTCTCTGGGTTGATATGGAACTGCAGAGAGATCCTTTCTGCATCTGCCGACTCTCTCGGATCGAAGAGCGAAACGACAGCACTCATACATCGCTTCAGAACAAAGATCACCTCTCTTCTCCAGGACCGCACGATTGAGGGACGATGGGCTGCCGTGGTATTGACTAAAGCTGCCATCGAAGCCGGAGGAGTAGAATTCTTAAGCAAATCTAATGCTTGGGTGCGCAGTCTACTGGCCACCCTGAAGCGACCAGATCCTTCAACGACGAAGTGTCTGGCCGCTATCACTTTGACAAGGATCTTTACATCGACCTGGGATTACTCAAATCTTGTCCGGGAGATCACGACACCAGCACTCCCTGGCTTCATCTCAACATGTCTCTCGAACGCAAAGAAGGAGCGGTGCTCTGCAAACGAGCTAGACACGATCCTCGCAGCTTTCGCCACTCTGCTACCAAAACACCCAACCATTTTCCGGACACATGAATCACAAATTACAGCTGTTCTGAACGATGTGCTATCCTCCGGATCGCTATCACACCATTCCCAGAAGACCAAAGCCATTGCCCAGCGAGTCAGAGTCTTACTTCACCACTGTGCGCCAAAGCAAGGGGGGAGTGAGCAGTGGGATAAGACTTTGCAAGCCACCATTGCTGCCGTCCACACGACTTGTGACCGTCTGTTCAGAAGTACTTCCGAAGATTGGAGCTCAGTTGCGGGTGTGCGGATCCAGGCGGCGGATGCGAATATCTTCGCTCCTGCTGAGGCAGAGCTGGAGAGGGAAGATGAGCTATCTCTAAAACCATGGCACGGCGTACTCGGTGGTCGAAACCGGCTGGTTACTCTGATTGAGCTTTTGCAATCACATCTGGAGACAGCGACCTCGAGTCCAGTGCCATTGAGGATTGGATCCCTTGTCGACGCTATCGCACGACTTTTGAGCTTGACCGCTCCTTCATGCATGAATGCAGCCACTGCCAACTCGCAAGTCTCAAAAGACGAGCGGGAGATCCTGGCCGCCATGTTGCCGAGCATTCACGTCTCTGCGATGGAGCTCATTTTCGCCTTACTCAATCGCTTTGGCAATGCTTCAGCGTCGTTCGCTCCGAGTCTTATGGAGTTGATACTTGATGTCTACCGCGCAGAAAGCTTCGACGATCGTTTGAGAGAGGCTTCATGCCGATGTCTGGAACTTCTGTTGCAGCTTTTCGGTCCGAGCCTGCCAAAGGAGAATGTCACTGAGCTGAACGTGTTGGTTCGAGGATGCTGCGAGGTCCTGATGCCTGTCAACACGCCTGGCACTGCTACTAATGGCTCCATCTCGTCCGTTCAAGCCACGAACGGCCTCAGTGCAGAGGCTGCAAAGCCCAATGGCATCAAACCCGGTTCTGAGCACGCTGGTCTTACAATGGCTGCAAGCCGTCTGCTCTCAACAATTGTCACCAAACTCCAACCTTCATACATCTCTCGCAAGCTTCGAACGCAAATCGAGCGGACAGCAGTCCTGACGAGGAACAAAAATACACTACTAGCCTGTGTGATGAATCCAGGGCAGAAGGACATGGGAGCAAAACTGCAGACGAGCTTGCTTCCGCTCCTTGCCAGGGAGTTCCCAAACGCACCTGAAGTCGAGGCATTGTTGAGGCCTCGCATGCCACCTGTGGTGTTACAGAGATTGGCTGACGGTGGCGAGGAGGCAGAAGAAGATGACGAGGACATGAACGGACCGAACGGAGAGCCAACGAATGGAGATTTGCAACAACAAGATGGGGCAGTGAGCAATGACGACGATCCGACGAGCGATCTTTTCAAGGCCTTGACTCAGCCATCGAATCCTGCCTCTGATCACGAAGAACAGGACGAGCTGTACTCGGCAACACCACCGCCGAACTTCCAAGTACCCACCAAGCGCGCGGCGGACTTTACTGCAATCGACACAGAAAACTCCACGAAGCGACTTCGAGCCTCGCCCACAGAAGAGCCGGCGACTGTTCAAGTCGGCGTTCCTGTGACGATTGCGGTAGCTCAAGGCGAGGATGAGTATGTCGAGAGCACCATCTTGGTTGCGCCGCAGATCAAAGCTACGGATGGTGTTGGCGATGGAGGTGATGCGGGAAGCGATTATAGTGATTTCGAGATGCCGCCTTTGACGATGGAGCCGGATACCGATCCTGAGGACGAAGGTGAAGATGAGGGCGAGGGCGAGGACGAATGAGGAATGTGGATATACGTAGTTTCAATATCAACCATCAAACGCTCCGTCAATATTGTACCTTCGAGCTTCCGTTGACAATATACTACGCCACACCAACGCCACAAATCCGGGGAAACCGTTAGCCTTGCATCGTCATCTTGTCTCACCTCAACAACAACGACGACACACGAGCTCGCAAACAAAGCACTGTGGAACCTGTTTGTCGGGTTGCAGTGAGAGTAAATTATACAACAGCAATGCCATATATCGCTGTGCCCACTAGAACATACCAGCCTTGACTGCCAAACAAGCGTGTCGTCCAATAGAAGCTTCGAGAAGCTTCTCTGCCGGCCCTGTCAGTCACTCTGTCAAAAGCCAGCCTTCCAGTCATCCCAATCTACACCGCGCCACACACAACGATCAGTCAACACACCCATTGGCACATCCCAATCGCACACCTCACCCAACTCTCGCCGCACCTCGGCACGGCCACGACCACAATAGCATCACCCATTCTCCGACTGACTGCCACTTCACCGGTCACCGGCCACCGATCATAGTCCCACCACACCACCCTTCACCATGGTATCCGACACCAAACTCTACGACCGCCTCGGCGTGTCCTCCACCGCCTCCCAAGAAGAAATCAAAAAGGCCTACCGCAAATCCGCACTCAAAAACCACCCCGACAAAAACCCCTCCGGCGCAGAGAAGTTTAAGGAAGCGAGTGAAGCCTTTGAGATATTATCGGATCCTGAGAAGCGGAGGAATTACGATAACTATGGGTACGACTTTATTACTGGCAAGGCGGGGCCGGCGCCTAGCACGGAGGACATGGGTGGGAATCCGTTCGCTGGGGCGGGAGGGATGCCGGGAGGGTTTGGAGGGATGGGTGGGGGTAGAGGAGGGGCGCAGACGTTTCACTTCAGTACTGGCGGTGGGAAAGGAGGGGGAGCAGGGTTCGGTGGGATGGGGGGCTTCTCGAGCGCGGAAGATATCTTCAAGGAGTTCTTGAGAGGAGGGGGGGCGGGTGGGGGACCGGAAGATGACGAGCTGTTCACTCAATTTGGCGGGGCAGGAGGGATGCCTGGCGGGTTTGGGGGTAGTGGTGGTGGGAGAGCAGGAAGGACAGCGTCGGGCTTCTCGCGCAAACGGGAGCCAGAGCCTGAGCGGACGGTGGTGGAGAAGCCGTTGCCCCTGACATTGGAGGATTTGTTTCACGGCACGACGAAGAAGTTGAAGGTGCAGAGGAAGACATACGACAACCAAACCGGCAAACAAAGTTCAGAAGATCGTGTCCTAGAAGTCAAGACCAAGCCCGGCTGGAAAGCAGGCACGAAGATCAAGTTCCAGGATATGGGCGACCAAGTCGAAGGCGGCGTGCAGGATCTCCACTTCGTCCTGAAAGAGAAACCTCACCCACTCTTCACTCGCGATGGTGACGATATCAAGCATACCGTCGAAATCCCGCTGAAGGAGGCCTTGACAGGGTGGAAGCGGACGGTGCAGACGATTGATGGCAAGCAGGTGAACGTGTCGTCTGCTGGGCCCACACAAGCGACTTTCGCTGAGCGGTTCCCGAACTTGGGAATGCCGAAGAGCAAGACGCCGAGTGTGAGGGGTGATTTTGTTGTTGGTGTGAACATAAAGATGCCCACGAGCTTGACGGCAGAGCAGAAGAAGAAGCTGGGTGAGATATTATGAGGTGATGATTTGTGAGCGATTTTGTGATTGGCGGCATGGCGTGGCGTTGACTGGTGCTCGAGTATGGGGACGGGAGTTCGAGGCTGCAATGGCCTGACTGACGAGTAAGGTGCTGTCTGGCCCTTGGATTTGGCTTTGTAGATACCACATCGAATTATGAATCAAAGCAAGTCGAATTAACGTCACACAACTATCTACTTCTTCTCCTCTACATCCGTAGTGTCTTGACTGTGCTTCTGGAGGTGTGCAGCAGTCGCTGGACTCTCGTCGGGATCACTGGCCGCAGTGGCAGCAGGTGCGCTCGTCGTCGTCGTGCTTGAGCTAGCCGCAGTCGCTGTGCCGGTCGCTGAAGTAGCCGTGTCGTCGATTGCAGCAGTCTGATCGTTACTCGAGCCGAAGGGAGGACTATCTGTGGGTGCCGCGGCCGGAGACGAAGGTTCTTCCGTAGTGGTCGGAGGTTTACCTTCTGCTGGCGGATCGGAATCCTTTGGCTGGGAGGGCTCTGGCTCTGGCGATTTCGTTGCAGGCGCCGCGTCCAGATCCTCGGGAGCTACAGCTGCAGGCGTGGGTTCAGTGGTCTCGGGAGCTGGCGCGGCAACCGGAACTGGTGGTGCAATGGTCGCTGGCCCGGCTTGTGCAGTCCGGTCTCTTAGCGCTGAGGAGTGAAGGTCTCCTGGACCACCTGTAGCGTACATGTCCGGGTCATTGAGCGTGTTCGTCTTGACAGCTTTATCGTACAACCTCGTCAGTCGCGCGACCTCGCCCCGCACGGTGACCTGGTCGTCCGTGTCAATCGCATCGCATTCGCTCGTCTGACATTGTGCCAGATCAAAGCGATGAGGTGTGTCTTTCTTGTTGCTCGTGTATGCAGCGAATGGAGCGGACTGCTCCAAGGAAAAGAGACTGCGGAGCACGAAACTCGAGATGGAAGAAGACGAAAGCGCGTATACTGGTACTTGCCTTGATAACGAAGCATGCACGTGCGAAGTCACGCGGTGTGATAGCGTGCAGCATGGCGTCGACGGCGGCGGATACTTCCATATTGCTATTTTATGCGATCCGCAACATAACTCATGGCGTTCGAGACGGTCGAGCAACTCTTGGGTTGAAATCTGTCGGCCCAAGAACTCCACTGCCAAGATGCGCAAAGAGAGTGAAGTAGAAGAGAGGGAGAGAGAGGACAGGCCAGGCACGAACATCGCATATGAGAAACCTAGTCGTTTCTGTCGTAAGCTAAACTGTTTCTGGAATCCGAACCCTCCGCCCTGTCCCCAAAAATCACGCGCAGATATCATAAGTTCGTCCTTCCTACACGCTATCCTCGTTCGATCACGGATATATCATATCTTCGTCTCGTCTCTCTGCCTGCAAGCCGTCAATCCCACCTCGTTCATACCTTCAAGTCAATCTCGTCAGCATGGTGATAGGCCGACCCCTTCCTCAACTCCTTGTTGGCCATAACGTCTTCATCGCTTGAGATGAACGCCTTGTCGCCAAAGGCCACTGCAATCTCTTCCAAGGTGTGACCCGCGGTCTCGACGTAGTAGAACTTGGCCAGACCAGCTGAGAACAGGCAGAATGCAGCAATGATGAGGTAGAAGTATCCTCCAATGCCTGCGAAGGCATCTGGGGCTACCATGCCGATGATGAACTATCAGAAGATCCGTAAGCAAGTGGCTCAGATGTATTAGGGGGCGGGATTCGCCCGTGAGCACTCACGTTGAAGATCCAGGTGCTAGCGGTCGCGAGAGCCTAGAAAAGAAAGGTCAAGGATTAGCAGTGTCTTAGACACGTTTCATCTGAATTTACTCACCATTCCCTTGCTGCGGCCTCTGAGTGGGAAGATCTCAGCTGGCAGAAGCCAAGGCATTGGCCCCCAAGTGAACCCATATGTGATGTTGTAGAGCATCACAAATGCGTACTGGCCGTTGGCTTTGACGCTGATTGGCATGTCGGCTTCGTTGAAGGCGCAAACGATGGCAAGGAAGACCGCCATGACACATCCGCCAAGAATGAGCAACGGTCGTCTGCCCCAGCGGTCTGCAAGGTACCACGTTACGATGGTGGCTGCGGTGTATGGGATGGCGTTGGCTGCCGTGTACAGAAGGGACTTGCGCTCGTTGAAGCCGGCGTCTTGAAGAGTGCTCGGGAGGTAGAACGATATGATGCTGATTCCGTTCAACCGCGCAAACATTTGGACCGTGATGCCGACGATGGTGCGTTTGCGGTACTGGGTGAACATGTCCTGCGAGTAAGTGTTAGTACGAGTCCAAGTGCAGTCGTCGACTCGGGCAACTTACAATCCATCCACATTGGCCAATGCTCTCTTCGTAACGAACGGCTTCTTGGATCTCGTGGAAGACAGCTTGTACGTGCTCGGCCTGCGTATCCCCGTTTGGCGTATGGAGGTCAGCAACAGTTTGGAGAGACTCCTTCAAGAAGCCTTGCTTTGCGAGCCAACGTGGCGTTTCCGGAAGGTAGTATGACATGGCGAACAGCAGGAAGGATAGTGCAATCTGGATGATGAACGGGCCTTGCTAAGATAGCTTGTCCGGAAGCATGAAGTTGAAGCCATAGTCGACCCAGCATGACAACATGTATCCGGCGATGAGGAACGTGTACTCGATTCCAACCATTAGGCCACGTCGATGTGGAGCAGCAATCTCGGTCTGGATGATAGGGACAGTCATGGAGAGGAAGCCAACGCCAACACCTTGGATGGTGCGTCCGGCGACGAAACAGTTGAAACCTGGGGCGAACATTTGCATGAAGGCACTGAAGAAATAGATGAATGCACCAATGCGCACACACTTCTTGCGGCCGATCATGTCTCCGAGGCGTCCAGCGGCGAGGGCACCAACAGCTGCGGAGGCTTGCAGGCAGGCGACAGAGATGCCGGTGATGGTTGGGTTGACGGTGGTCGTGGTACCATCAGCGCCACCATATTCGGAGAAGAACTTGGCGATGAACACAGGGTTCACGAGCAGCCCAGACATGATACCAGAGTTGTAGCCGAAGAGGGCATCTCCAAGACTGCCAAAGGCGCAGGTACTGAAAAGTAGGGCCTTCCCTCGGATTGGATAGCGAGCATTGATCTTGTTCGGCCTCAGTTTCGTCTCTAGCCAGCTCGCCTTGGGTCTTGCCTGAGTCTCTGCCGATGCGAGGACGGCGGCATTCTCGACCGAGGCGACAGAGCCAGTCCTCTCAGGATCGCGGTGGTCCATGGCTGATGATGCGATTCGTGGTTGTTGCTGTTGTCCAGATGTTCGTAGTTCACGGTCTTGGAGTTCCCCACGGGGACGAACATCCTCTCATATACTAACCGATACACGATGTGTGCTGCTATGGGTTGAATGTTCTCCCAACCTTCAAGTTGAAGAAGAAGGTAAGGTTGTCGTCCCCGACGGCTGTCTCTACGGTTCCGACGGAGATTCGCCTTGGCAGCATCCGGCGGCGCTTTAACTCTTCGGTACCGGCGGAAGTCTGGTCTGCTTTTAATAATTCTACTTCGGTCTTTACTTTCGTTCTCCTCGCACACGACAGTGACGGTCTATATTCTCCTTATGGTACACGGTACACGCAGACCCATCTCGCCCACTGCCTCAGCATACAAGCCGATGCCCTGTTCCGAGATGTCTGTCGGCAACGGTGGCCGGACGTCTTCAACTCAAGACTGCAGTCCTGGTCGCACAAAGCTCCAAGGATACTCTATCTGCCGCACTTACTCCGTACTCTGTCTCGTCTGTCGAGGACGGCCTCTCCAGTATCTTGCGGCGCTAGATGGGCAGCATACACCCGACTTCTATTATTTTCGACCTTCGCTTGATGAACATGTATCAGGTTCATTTTTGTTACTCCTCCTCATGGAATACATCTCATTGTGAGCGGTGCATCTCGCTGACATACAAATCCACCGCCGTGCTTCAGGGCTGCTCATGTCTGCTGGCGCGCAAGGTACATGCCGCTATATGCACGGTACGAGTCATTTGTCGAGTCGAACTCCTCAAACAGACCTCGCCGAGGCAGCACAAGCGCCTTGTCACCGAGGCAGCACGAGTTGCCTTACCATTCATCAACATGTAGGTGCATGTCCTATGAGGCTCACGCGAGGAAGGCGGCGGATGAATGCCGAATGCTGGAAGATTCAGTTGTGCCTCCGCACGATCATCCGAGGAAAGCGCAATGAAGGTGAGTTTTAATTGGGAGGTTCAAGACCTTTGGGTTTTCCCATAAGGTACCATTCCACTCATTGGTTTTGCCAACGAACTGTTGAATGTACACGCTCGTCCAGCGCGATTTTCAAGATGAATAGGTACAACTGATTGTGTGTTCTTTACGCGACCTTCGGAAGTGTCTTCTATGGCTACGACTCTGGTAAGTCTCTCAACTTCGTACCAGGCACTGATGAGATACGCTGACTCTCTGATTCTGCCAGCCTGCACAACATATCGGTACTCGGCTACTCGGCCTTCTTGGAATACTACAGCCTCACTGCTACCACGATCGGTGCGATGGGGTCTGCGTACTACGCAGGCGCTGTCGTAGGTATGGCAAGCAATTGGTACCTGCCCAACAAGTACGGCCGGATCAGAACAATCCAGATTGGCTGTCTGGTATCGCTGCTTGCAGCCGCGATGCAGACTGGAGCGCCAAATTTTGCAGTCTTCTGTGCTGGCAGAGTCATCGGGGGTTACGCATCGGGCTTGATAATTGCTGTCTGTCCAGCATACGCTTCGGAGATCGCACCGCCAACCTTTCGAGGCAGGATCGGTGGCCTATATGCGTAAGGCGACAGCTCGAGCCGCGTTTGATCTTATGGCTCACACGCGGCAGTATCTTCATAAACGGCTCATATTGCTTTACCGAATGGGTGTAAGTTGCCACTCCCACACACTCACACACACGACCCTACCGTATTGACGAGTATGCAGTGGCCTCGGGTTCTTCTTCATCAAAGGGAACCTATCTTGGCGCCTACTTTTGGGATGTCAGCTCATTCCTGGTACAATGATGTTTGCGTTCTCCTTCTTCGTGCCAGAGTCGCCACGCTGTTTGATCTACAAGGATCGATCGGATGAAGCATTGGTGATCCTCGAGAAGATGCACCATGATCCAAACCTGCCGGACGACGACTTCTACCTGCGAGAATTCCATCAGATCAAGGCACAGATTCAGCTCGAGAAAGACAACACACTGGGTCTGAAGGCCATATGGACTAAGCCATCCTACCGGAAGCGATTCCTGCTTGTGTTGGGATATGCAGTGTCCTGCATGTAAGTTCTCAATCGCAAGTCGGAGACGATACTTGACGTTGATGTGTCTGCCTAGGTTCTCAGGTGTCATCGTGATTCAAAACTACCGGGTCGTTCTTTACGGGGAGGTGGGCTTTACTCCCACGATGTCCTTGGTCCTTACCGGCGTGTGGGGCTCCATTGGTACTGTATCTGCGATATTTGCGGCTTTCGATTTCGACTTTTGGGGTCGCCGGCCGACGATGGCAAGTTGAATCAGGTCACTCACATGGCGTCGCTGACTTTAGTAGATCACATCCTGGACCCTTATCATCCTCGGTGCGACGGTTACGTGCATAACATGGGCATTGTACGAAAAGGGTGGCAGCGTCGACAGGTCGCTCGCCAATGGCATCATCGTCGCAATGTTCTTCGTTGGTCTCGGATACGCTGGTCCGGCGAACACCTTCATGGCCACAGTAAGCATGCAACATCTTCGGGAAGTCATGTACAGACTTTGTTTAGTATCCAGCCGAGATCATGCCAACCGCGATTCGACCTGTCGGAGTTGCTGCAGCCTATATGGCGCAGGACATCTTAATCCACCACAGGCCATCGAGACGATCTCGTGGCGATTCTTCCTCATATTCGTTTGCGCTTCCGCCATATCTCTGGTTTTGTTCGTGCTGTTCTACCCGGAGACACGCAATAAGACCTTGGAAGAGCTCGCAGCGGTCTTCGGTGATGAGGTAAGACGGCTCTCGCAATCCTGTTGCTTCGTTGACTAACAGGCTATAGGTGGTGGAGACGCTGGAAGAAGCCGGGCACGAGATCGAACAGAAGGGTGTTCCCGAGAAGAGCGCAGCCTCGGAGTACAACGAAAATGTCTATAGGGCTTCAACGGAGCTGGTGGTTGTCAAAGGTAGACGATGGAATTGGGAAAATGAGCGGGTTCCCGAGCGCACACTGTTCGATTGAGAACCAACGGGTACTGTTGTTCGTAAGAAGGTGACTTTGTGGTGTGCACTGAAAGACTGGAGAACATCACGGCTCCTCCCAAAACTTTGTTTTGCTCAGACATACCAATATGTCTGTACGAAGAAGGCCCCTGATCACCATTACGGCGTTCGTGCAGGAACGTGAAGCTGAAGCGAAGCGTGTGAGATGGTCGCAAGCTATCAATACATCACATCATTCAGGAGGTAGGAGAAGTGCTTTTGCATTATGATGAACAGCATTGACGGTAAGCCTTTGGCAGCTGGCACGCGTACTCCACGCGTTTTACGCGTTCAGAGGGTCGAGTTTCCGGTCGCTCCTGCCTCGGATTGACACTGGGGATGTCTCTGTGCTACCGGGTTGCATACCGTATCGCATGTTACAGGCTGTGGAAGCCTTGGTAGACGCGTTTAGCGAAGCACAAACGTGTTTGCAATGCATCTTAGTCTCTAACGACTACTGTCTTATTCGATGCACGTAGTAGTGGCGCGTGGAGAGAGCGATGGCAGAATCTTGATCTTTTGGCAGAGCTCGAGTTGTCGCTCGACCCAAACGCCAAGCTTCTTCCACGAGATCTTAGCCTGGGAAGGAGCGATGGCCGAATAGAGAACATCCGTACATAAAATCACTGCACGTTGGTATCTCCATGCGGACGCTACATAGTCGTGCTAAACCTTCTCCGCACAGCGTGGAGAAGAACGAAGAGCAGCGATACAGACCATGAGCGAACGGCGCACCAGGAAGATCCGGGCACCAGCAACAACCACGATTCCCATCATCAGCCATGGACCACTCGAATCCATAGAGAACTGGCTCCGTCGCCTCAGTCGAGAACCATGTTGGATGATTTCAAGACCGAGCTGGGTCGGCTGAGTGTGAGGTTTACGAGCCAGCATATGGATAGCATCTCGCACCCTGCAGGATACAAACGCGATGCCGAGCTAGCTTATGGTGCGGCTACTGAGAAAGGTATACTTGACCATCTGAACACAGACGCCGCAGAGGCTAAAGCCACATTAGAACAAACGACTGCTCTCGAGTTCTTGACGATAGCTCCAGCTGCGGTCTCGGATGAGAAGTCGGACAGGGGTGCAGATAGCGTTCTTAACAGCTCACAAGATCCGCGGAAGGGAGAGGTTGAACCTTTGCAAATCGAACAAGTTAGCTAACAATAGAACACTACTTCTTGACTTCGGAATCATGCCATCAGCGCCTCCAACCATGATGTGGGAGCTTGTGTAGCGAGGCTACGCGGGGAAGCAGCTTGATGTACGTGGCGAGGCAATCGCAGCGTACCGGACCCCCCCACGGGGACGCCTCAAATCTCGAAAACGACCAACGACCATGTCTGGCTCGGAATATCCTTCCTCGCTACTGTAGCACGCTGCCCGCTGCAGATTCACGGCGGGCGGTGCAGATCGAGCCGTGAAACATTACCACAATCGCGACACACTGCTCATTCTCGATTCTTTTTCACTCAATCCCCACCATATATATCCGGATAGAAGACCCATTGCTCCGAATCGAGAGATATTCAAACAACCCTGCTGCCATGGAAGTGGTAAGTGCGACGGCGTCCATACTGGGCGTCGTTAGTGTAGCCCTGCAGGTTATCAAAGCCCTCAACAACGACATCGATGATATCAAAAATGTGCCGTCACTTATCAAGAACACCAAGACCGATCTCGACGCCATTGCTCCGGTGCTACAGAAGTTAAAGGATGCTTCCAGCTCGAACGGCCAACAGTTGAGACGCTTCGATATCGTGATGCCGGCAGTGCAAAACTGCTCACGGGCTTGCGATGAGTTCAGAAACCAGCTTGCAAGCTGGTCGAAGCGTTCTAATGATCCGAATCACGGCCAGACTACTCGTATGTTCAGTGTCAAGGTTGGCTTATTTGGCCAGAAGCGCATTGAGTTGTTCAAGACACAAGTGAGCAGCTGTAAGGAGATTCTGACACTGGCCTTGATGCAGACCACTAGTATGTACCACACGTCCTTGTACACCAGGCTACCTGCTATGAGCTTTGACTCACAGCTGAGCTAGTATCGAGCCCCAAACATCCGACGCCTGGGAGCTGCATTCCAATGCTTTGGCTGAGATCGCAGAGACCAATAAACAGCAGTTGGCCGCTATCGAGCAACTGCAACCAGATCCCGAGGATGAAGCCAGCAGGCACACACTGCTGAAGGACGTCCGGGACAAGCTTCAATCGGACAAAACATTAGAAGCAAAGATATTACAGATCGCTGAACCGCTACCTCGAAAGGCACCAGATAGTGAGATCTTGACGAAGTGGAGAGACTCCTTACGCCTCACAGATCCCGAACAGGACCGAAGGAACCTTGTCAGCACGATGGGCCGCCGAGCAGAGGGGACATGCGAATGGATTCTCGAGAACGATATGTTTAAGATATGGCTAAGAGGTGATCCTCCATTCTTGTGGCTTCGTGGCGAGACTGGGAGAGGCAAGACAATGCTCTCCATCTTTCTGTCGGAGTTCTTGCCTGTTCATACAGCATCAAGACATAGAGATACAGGATCACGAACGCGATGAAGCACCAGAAGTCTTGCGATGGGTCGCCATGGCATTTCGACCCTTGTCGCTGCAGGAGCTGGCAAGCGCGGTTCGAAGCCAACCGTCCTCCCCTCTGGATGAATCGGCCATCCTGGCGACCGTGCAGAGATGCAGAGCACTCCCAAAAGTGCATGAGAATACTGTCATCTTCACCCATTCATCTGTCCGCGACTATCTGCTCCGCACTACGCAAGGTGCGACTCCGTCTTCAGATCAATTTGATCAGACCCAACTCGATATGATCGATCGCTTGCGTATTGACCCTCAAGAAGCATACCTCGAGATGGCACTGAAGTGCTTGCAGCTGATTAAGGAAAGTCATTTGCAGCACAGGATCCTCGATTCGACAGATGACTGGGAAGAAGCTACTCTGTTGAAATATGCCATCTTGTACTGGCCACACCACGCCCGGGGATCTGGGGAAGTTGGCAAGAAGCTCTTCACATCCACAAGTTTTGAACTCTCAGCCGAGCCCCATTTGACCAGCAACTGGTGGCGAACGTACCTCCGAGAACAGCCTGGCGAAGAGTGGGAACAAGGCGAGAAACTGTCGCCGCTCCACATAGTAGGTCAGAATTATCAGGCGTCATCGCGCAAGGTGCTGATTGCAGTCTGACAGGCATGTCGTTTTGGTATCCTGGAGTGGGCACGGTCACTTCTCGACGAAGCAAAGAAGGCGTCTATGCTGGTAAAGCTTATTGACCAGTACGATGCCAGTGGTGCAACACCTCTGGTTTGGGCCGCCATTGGTAAGGTGAAAACGAGACATCGCACATCATCACAGTCACTGACGCTTTTGTGTTCTACTTAGGAGGCCATACTACGGTGGTTAAGCTACTACTGGACCATCAAGCAGATATGAGACTCCTGACTGCACTGGTTTCTGGTGGCAGTCGAGATTCGCTTTCCGGACGTACGGCTCAATCATATACTCGCGAGATGCTCAACTCGAACGGGATGTGGACTGGTCGACACACGACTCTCTATCGCGCGTGTTACAAAGGCCATCCGTCGGTGGTCAAGCTGCTTATCGAGCGAGGAGCAGGCGTAAGGGCTCACGGATGTGCGCGCAGCTGCGCAATGCATGCGGTCGCCATCAGCGGAAATGCCGAGGCGATGAGGTTGATCCTGGATAATGGCGGAAGTCCTGACGTCGACGCTGAGCTTAAGACTGTATGTACGACACCTCTGCATTATGCGGTCGAAAACGGCAATTTCGAAGTGGTAAGGATGCTACTCGACAATGGGGCGAACATCGAGAAAAGACAGAGCTATTCGAGGGCGACCGTTCTGCACTTCGCACCATGGCAAGATGCCAATCCCGAAGTCGTTCAGTTACTCCTCGAGCGTGGAGCAGAACTCAACGTACGAGATTCTCACTTCCGCAGACCACTTCACCTTTTCATCCAGAGGCACGCCCGACCGGAGGCACCAAGCTAATACTGGGTGGTGGTGCAAAGCATGATGGAGTCAACAGTTTGAGACAGAATGCACTTGACATCGCTGTCGACTGCGACTGCGATCGATGCATGGGAAACACGCAGCTGCTGCTCTTACACGGCGCCCGACTCAGAAAGCCATACGGAAACGGACGGACGAATCATCCTGAGCTTTTCAAGGATCCCGAAAATTCGTGGGACCCTATCGACCGACTCCAAGCTGCCAGCTCGCTAGGGTCCGACGAGAGTCTGCCGACCTCAGCCAATACCAGTCCCTATTTGGATTCCGAACTAGGCTCTTTCGACGACAGGAGTTCATTCGCAGAAGGCAACTCAATGATGGAGAGGCTTTCCATCGGTTCACCAACACCACTGACCCCCCCCCCCGATGGGGAGCGATCTGAACATCGTATTCGATGCAGACCCAAGCTTGGAGCAAAGCCCTCGGTTGAGGAGTGAAGCGACCAGTATTTCGGGCATGGAGTCTCTGGTAGAAGAAGCAAGTATCGCCGGTGGTGGAGAAGGGACTGAGAAGCCTATGCGGAAGAGAGACAAGTTCAAGGCGAAGATGAAGAGTATCGGGATATATGAGTTGCTTCGACTTGCCCAGCGTCACGATGTCGCCGTCCGTCTTTGCTCTCATGGTTCCTGGTTCATTCTCCTTACGTAGCAGTAGATGGCTAGTTGATCGTATGGTAGGCCATCGGCTTTTCGGCGACTCTAGCGAAAGAACATTCCGCAGAAAGGCACAAGCACACTGACGTGCAGCAAATGCTACTGCATACTGATAAATCGCTTTACAAAAGTAGGCTGCGAAAGCTAAGCAGAATGCCAAGTGACCACACCGCCGGAGGGTCGAACGAATGGCTTTCGCAGACCTATACCAGCCCGGCCACATCACATCGGTACCTCACCCCAAAAGGGTCCAGTCTGGGGCGTACTCTTATTCCACTCCTCGAAGCTCAAACCTGGCTCTAGAACCAACGGCAGGTCTACCAAGCCTGTTGCGCTGTTGTCCTCAACGCCGTCCCAGCAGTACCTGGCCATGCACCCTTCACATTGTTTCGATCGTGCGATATCAAGCTTCGTCAGGCTCCGGTCGATAGCCGGACAGCCCAGGCACTCAGGCCACTCGGGATCAAGAGTGCTATTGCCTTGCGTCATGTAGTTGAACCCGTTGGTCAGGAGCACGGCCATCTGCTCGTCCGTGAACGCTGTCTGTGCCCAGCTGTAGTTCGAGAAGGTGCTGTAGGGCGCATTCCCCAGGTAGAGAATGATGGGTCCACGCGTGTCGTTGGAGTTGGTCAGGCTGGCGTCGCACCCGAAGAAGGTTGGCTTAGTAGTGTAGTTGCGATTGATAAAAGTTTCTGGCTCCGGAACGAGTGGGAAAGGTATGCTGTGGTTTGTGGCGTAGATTTAGGAGTTGTAGAGATTTGTGCCATTGGACCAGGAGTACGGCAAGGCGTCGCCATCAGCGTCCCAGGCGATAATAAACTCGGGATCGCGGGCGGGTTGAATGTGGGGCCAGAGAGGTAGGGACTGCCCTGCCTCGGAGCCGTCAAGGAGCGTGAGGTTTACGGGCGGCATGTCGTCGTTTGTCACAGAGCTGGACTTTGCGAAGGGGTTTGGCATGGTGGCGTAAATGTGTTCGGTCAAGGTATAATTGAAGATTTGCGAGAATCCCTGCTGCAGCTCTTCGATAGCTCCAGCTAGGTGACTTATATCTCGTTTCGAAAAGGATCCAAGTGTGCCATTTGAGTACGCTTCGATGAGCCAGAAGTTTGCGGCATCAGCAGCGACACCCAGCATGAAACTTGCTCGATCGAAGCCAACGACACAACCATCGACCGGCTTGCCGACCGCCATCTTTGTACCGAGATACTTGATGGGGAAGAACGATCCTGGGCCAGAGGCAGCGCTGGACGACCATGCACCAAGCTCGAAAGGAGACCATTCGTATATCGTAGCGTTGTAGAAGGGGACCTTGAGATGGAAAAACTCTATATTGTCCGATGTCGACATGGGTGCCTGCCACATCGGTAGTGGTACCTCGTGGTTCTTGAAGCTGCTGAGCTCAGCAATATCAGAAAGCATCGTTTCCATCCCGCCATTGGGTCCAGCCTGTCTTGAAGGTTAGAACGAGCGATAGTCGAGATAGATGATCTGGTGTATACTCACAACAAACTCGTATGCAAAGAGACGACCGAGAAAATCGGGAATGCTGACGTTGAAACCTGCTTCAAACTTTGGCACCAGTTGTTTCAAGACCGCCACAGACGATGCACGGTGTGGCGTCCCTTTCGCCGCATCCAGTGTGCTGTCGTTCGTATGCCAGTGGCCCACCATATCTTGGATAGTAGGGTTATTATATGTCGCGAGAGACATGACTGGCCACGATCCGCCGGAGAGTCCGGAGAGGTAACTCATGCTTTGCAGTAGACCTCCTGTTCGTCTGGGGTGGCAACAGTAGTTAGTGTTATCCACAAGCGACGGCGTTGTTGGCAGCGGAACACTCACTCTTTGACGGACGGCGCGAAGCGGTCATCGATGGCCCTGAGAATAGCAGTGCCTGTCATTGCCGACAGCCACCCTCCACCACTGATAGCCATGCCAATTGTCGGAGTGCGTTCAGGCTCGCACTCGAGGCGACGTAGATAGCTCTTAAGGTCGAAGTCGTCGAGATGCAGGCGTCCCAGGTACTGGTGCAGGCTCCGCAGCACCTTTTGCTTGCGGCCCTTGATCCAGTCGGCTTCTTCGTCGGATACGCCATGGGCAGGTCGAACCCATTGATCTCGCTGCGGGCACTCAACGCGTACAGGTTCGTAGGTCGAGAAGTCCACCGAGGAAGGCGTCTTGGATCGAACGGATAGTTTATCGACAGGCGCTTCTGGAACGGCTAACATTCTTTTAGTAAAAAGATCTGAAGAAGCCGACAGCAGGGAAACCGTACACGCACACCATGCGGTCGTTACCAGGCCCGCAAGGACGGTGGTGAGAATATACATATTGCGTAACGGAGGGTCGTCTGACGGTCGGTGGAGTGCATCCAACTTTCAACCCACTGTTCGTGGGACCAGGCTTTATAGTCCTGCATAGTCAGTCCCATGCTACCTCGGGTGCCTGAGAACAGGACATGGAGTCCAAGCCCATTACCGCTCTCCTCGCGGCCCGAATATGCCAACGAACGTGTTCGAGTGAGTGGACGTAGTAAACAAGATTTCGCCAAGGCCATGCAAGCATTGAGCCGCAACGAGTGCTTCAAGCCGTTAGAGCTTGTGCGCATCCCATGCTAGCTTTCATAAATGCAGGAACTCATGGTCCCTGATATTAGCCGTGAATGGAGTCGTGGAACACAAGGCGTAGTACGTGGACAGTGGTGCCCTGTTTGAGCCGTAGCGTAGCGTGGAGAAGGCGTAGACACTATTCCCGGATCGGCAAGTGTTGCGCTAGAGTCCAGGACGTCCAGCAACAATGGTCGCAGAGCCTGCTGCGGCGAGTAACGCGGGTTTTACTGCGCCGACTAGCGTCTATTGAGGTACAGTAGTTGTGCTGTGGATGAGGTTGTGCGTTTTATGTAAGCTTACCAATATATAACGTCGAGGTGCATACTCGATCAGTCCTTAGCGCGGCAGCTCCTCATCGATGCTCCCAAGTTGCTCGAACTGCATGCCCCATATGTCCTTAGCGGGTTGCAATCTCGGCCACAACCCGAGTGTGCCCAAAGACGGTACGGAATCGACTGTGCAACAGTGCCGGAAACAAGCAGTACATTTGTCTGCTGATCGACAAAATATTTGCTCCCAAGACATTCCAGGAATCTGGTGCACGCGAGACAACCATGTGCGAATGTGAGTCTGTGACTTGAGCTGGTGCGGCGTGAGTAGTATATTATGCCATATCGTTACCGTACACGCAAAGCGTAGGTGGCTTATCCCTGCCCAATGCTGCATCTTTGTCAAACACTCGCAGTGCAGCAGACTCCCCTGGACCGGCCTGCGCTTTCATCTTGCTCGTGAGCCGTTCAGCAACGACCGTAGGCACATCGCCAACGATACTGACTTCTCGCACACCGCGTAGCCCTCCAAAAGGCTCCAACATTTCTTCCACATCCTCGTTGATCTTGACATTTTCCTCGCACTTCCTGCCCAAATCATGCTTCAACCCATCGACGACCACGCTCCCATTGCTGACCCGGATATTGACCTTCGCCAATCGCCTCTCGCCACCGACCTCAAGTCCGCCTGAGTTTCCCGTTCCGTCGTCGTTCGCCCTCAACGCATCAACAAGCATTTGTACATTCTCCCTTAGCCCGGCTGTCAAACCCTTGCCTTGGACATTGAACTTAATCATGCCCATGTACGGGTCCACGTGGTCGATGTGCACAACTACCCGCTTGATCAGCAATAGATAGCGGCTCGGCATCAACTCGATGAAATTGAAATTCCTCGACGGTGCAAGGCCGGACGGAAGAAGCCAGCGGAAGCGGAAGCGGATTCCACTGTATGTGACAAACAGCAGAAACGTGTTGGTGCCATAGATCAGTCCCGCGCATTCGCTGTGGAGCTGTTTGCAGACACGTAGAAGTGATGTGTTCCCTCGCTGCCAGACGATATTTGCCACCGTTGAAGACGGGCTGGCCGGGGTTGTGGTACTCGGGACGATCATGCCTTTAGCCTGTCTCTTCTTGACAGCGGAGAAGTTGCGGGCATGGGAGGTTAGCAGACCTGAGTCCATGAACTCCCTGGTGTAAGGCAGAAGATAGCCGAGGATATGCTGGCGGAGCTCGAGAGGGAGTTGCAGCAGGGGGAACTTGGGTTTCCGAGACGCTGGAGAGCGGCATCGTTGTTCGAGCTCGTCGAAGGACTCGTGTCGAGGAAGGGGATGCCGTTCGTTGGTGAGGGTCGTGGGTGCGAAGTGGGGCGCGATGTGATAATCTCTGCAATTATAGTGGCCATAGTCCATCCTACTTAGACCGTACAAGACTTCCAACTGTCTTGCCGGACAGGCATTGTCGACTAGGGCCAGGTGAAGCTAATTTAGAGTTCCGGCGCGGAACAACCATACCTCCATCAACCTACCAAAGTTGAGTCCTGTCTGTAGGCTCCTCCTCCTCCTCTTCCCTACCACAACGCAACCATGAACGAACGAAACAGCCACGATCCTCTTGGACCGACCAGTGCGCCAACTCCATCCAGTAATGGGTGTCCAGTCCTCAAATATAGCCCCAACGGTGGGGCCTGTATTATCTAGCCCTTTGATCACCATCTGAACGGCTCGTGGTCGTTCAGCATACAACACATTAATATTCAGAACCGGAGAGGATAGTACGATCGAAGCAGAAGAAACACGTAATACCAAGATTGCCAGCAAGGAGTAAAGACTCGCAAGAACCAGAAAAGAACCAGAAAAGAACCAGAAAACCAAAATCAAATTCGCCAAAATGTCGATCGAATATCTGCCCACCGAGATCATCACGCAGATCTTCTTGTCCTTACATGACATTGCATCAGCAGTTGCCCTTTCAGCTACTGGTCACCGTTTCCATACCATCTTCCATTCGCCGCAGAACCTTGTCATTCTCAGCGCGACCGCCGAAACTGAGTTCGGGCCCCTTGACGACATCATCCAGCTCGTCACCCAAAACGCTTCTCAGCCAGCGCACATCCACCGCAACGTTCCAATCTCGACAGCCTTGATCAAGCAGGTCGTGCACGTCGGCCGTGTTGCGCAGCGCTGGGAGGGAATCTACCCTTTCAAGAAGTGGAGATCCGACTACGCGTCCCGCCGGCTTCTCATCACCGAGGAGCGCTACAGAGTCCGCAGAGCGATCTACAGACTCTGGCTCTTCGCCAAAGCTTTCCACAACTCCTCCCATGTCCGGACGTGCCGCAGCATTCCATCGGTTGTCTCGACCCGCGCAGCATTGCTCCAGAACTTCTCGATACACGACTTGGCGGAAATGTACGATGTCCACCAAGTCATGCGCGAGGTGCTGCGAAGCAACACCTGTCCATCCAACGGCCGCATGCGCGTCAAGTACCAGTCTCGCTACCCGGACCAGCAGCACGGCCTCATGTTCAACATACATCTCAACTACCCGCCGGCGCCGTCATCCTTTATCCCGGAGTCCTGGTTCCACAATTCACCCAGCGCCAATCTTAGCTCACGCAATCATCAACCATCTCGCTGGCTAGATCCAGGTGCCGAGGGCTGGGGTGACGATATTACGCATTACTATGTCGTTGAAGATATGCTGAAGCTGGACCCGGAGCAGATCATGCATTTGCGAGACCACTGTCCGACGAAGGCGCATGTGGAGACGTACGTGAAGGAGGTCGGGGGAGAGTGGTTTGGCAATAACGGGGAGACTTTCAACGAGACGCTTTCTTTTGTGGTCAAGCAGCGTGGTGGTGAGATGGAGGAGCTGAGTGGGAGTGTTGACGATGAGGAGCTTGGTGTCACTGCCGAGCACTGACTTTGTCGGCAGAGATGGAAGATGGTGTAGTAATGGCTGATATATAGTCGCGAAAGCAGGTTTACATTCCCAGCATCTTGATACTTCGGCAGTACGCAAGGTCCCATTGCTGTCATTCATCGTTTCGCCAGTCTCTATCATTGTGTCCACCACCATCGACGCTAACCTTTGACTAGATCCGCATCGGATGCTTGCTTCCGGGCACGGAACAGCGTCGAGTTCAAGTGAACATCAAAGTGTCGTATAACACGAGCTGATTGGAATGATGAGAGGCCATTGTATAACGACAAATACCGGACCAAACCGCTCCCTAATCATGGTCATCACAACACAAAGCGCAGTCCCAGGCGGAGTCTGGTGTCCCGTCGTCAGCCTCTACAAAAACACCCCACGACAGGAGATCGATATGGACGCAACATACAAATACTTCTCGTACCTCATTAACAGCGGAGTAAACGGCCTCGTCCTCCACGGCTCGACCGCGGAGACCGCATTGCTTAGTCCAGAGGAGAGGATAGACATCATCCGCATCGCGCGAAAAGCTGCTTCGGATGCTGGAGTCACTCAGTTCCCGATCGCGGCTGGCATAAGCGGTCAATCAACGAACGAGACTCTGCGATTAGCGAAAGATGCGGCGGATGCTGGAGCCGACTTTGGCCTACTGCTTCCGCCGAGCTACTGGGCGAAAGCGGTAACGAATGATGTGATCGTTGACTTCTATCGTGAAGTTGCCAACGAGAGCCCGATACCTATCATTGTGTACAACGTACGTCCCCGATCTCCGAGGTGAGGTAATCTGACCTTCTGATCGTTTTGCTACAGTTTCCGGGCGTAACATCCGGCGTCGATCTTGGGTTGGAAGTCCTCTCGCAGCTCGCTCAGCACCCCAACATTGTCGGCGTGAAACTGACATGCGCCAACGCGGGCAAGGTCACCTGTTTGACAGCACGCTACAAGCCTGACCAGTTCTGTGTCATAAAAGCTAGAGGGACCATCTTCAGTGACTGCTGTCTCAGGTCCTGCCTACATGTCCAAGAGACTAAGACCGGCAAATCGCCGTGGTTGCCAGAATTCGTCATTCAAACCACACCACTACCCCAACGCTAACACTCCCAACGCAACACCTCACCCAGAACGTCAAAGACCTGCACACCTAATACACACTCTGCTTCGAATGTTATCATCGCTTGAAGTAAGCTTGACTGACATCTAGACGACCACTGGGAAGAGCTGCTGATGCGAAGGCGGTCGCACGCGCTGCTCATCTGGTATTGCGAAATTGGAAATGTGGTTGTGCGCAATCGCGATGAAGGTGTAGAAGTATGCAGTATTGAGAGTCGTTCTGGCCATGTAGTTTTCATCTTGCCTACCCGTATCGCTCCTTCGCACTCTCTCGCCAGTGTAGCAGGAGTGGCTGATGTGGCGACTGTCCCGAATGACTAATGTCTTCCTCGTCCTGTGGTCATGCTGCGACACTCATCTGCAGACTTGCTTCATTGTGACATGCTGTATTCGCCATGGCCTTCCAACGTGAGATTCTTAGCAAAGACTCGCGAACGCTGCTCCAGCTCTGGCAGAGAGGGTAGAGCGACAGACAGACAGTCGTCGGTGACGGAAGGTACTCTTTTTCACTCATATTCATGCTCTGTCGCATAGGTGCTACTGGCATGCTCTTCCTCATCTGTACTCTTTCCGCTCCGCTCGTCGCGCAGTATCCGGGGACCTGCTGCGACGGTGCACAGTCCTCGCTCGCCTCTTCCAGTTTGTGTCGGTGTGGACCGGCTCCGCTGGTCACGATCTCGTCCATCTACACCGCGGCCGACGGCAGCGAGGCAGGGTGGTATTCGCGTGGCACGAGTTGACGCAGTGGAGCTCGAAACTCGGAGCGGCTGCGCAAGGGGGAGCATGCTTATTTCATTTTAGGCGGGCGGCCCGCTGCATGCTCGCACAACGTGGAGCGGAAGGCGGCCGACTCCTTGAGCTAACTCTATAGCGACTTCATGCTTGCAGATGGCCGACTTCACCTCTCTCAGATCTTCCTTCAAGGTCGTCTTAAGCGTGCACAACGGGGCCAGACTGCTCGTAATGTGATCGTACGAGTACGGTCGGTCGCTGGCAGTCGTCCACGTCGACTGCGAGCTGCGGGCAATGCATCCCGGCTGATCCATGAGATCTACTTATGGCTGAAGTACTAAATGCACGACCACAAGGACTTTCATGATCCGAAAATTCTTGATGTGGCCACAGAGTCAAACCCTGTCTACCTTGGACTCTGGCCGACTCTCCGCGCATGTCCGACATTGCACATATCCGGATACGGGGTGGTGAAGACAGGACCCAGCAAAAATGCAGTTGCATCTCGCCCAGCGATTGTGGCGAGCTTTGTCCTTCACCGGGAATATATGCGACCAGACTCTGTGACGACAGTCTGAGGAGTCACAAAATGGCCTCTCCGGTTCGCGCAACCACGCCCACGAGCACTTCCGGAAGTGGCAATCGATTCCACACTACGAGAGTCACGACTACGACTGGCGGACATGAGCGCATTGTCTTACTGTTGAAGTTGAGTGGATGGTACGAGTGATGGAGTCAAAATGGAGTTCATGCGTTATTGTATGCCTGGGTCTGGGTGGAGCCGGCTGTGCGCTCAACATTTCGGGACGCATGACCTAAAAGCGTCGTCCAGCGACCCACCGAAGACGAAAAAAATGGACAGCCTCACACAGAGCGCTATTGAAGCGCATCGAGTACGGAACCAGGTCCAATTCCGAGAGGGAAGTTTTGCGCTACTACGTCTACTAGAACTGCGACAAGCCCACGATGCGCTACGCGACCCTGAACCTGAGCCGAATGAAGCATGATCGACGCTCGAAGCTTCGGTGGGTACTGCTGAGCTGTTGTGCTGCTAAGTTTTCTTCGCGCGATCCGAAGATGGGGACATCGCTGTCGCAAAGCTTCGAAGCTTTGGCCATCGCTCGGGCGCGATGCGGCATGCCGAACACTCCGCCGAACATTGCACCGAACAGTGCGCCGAGCGCGATGATTTTGCACTGCACGCCAAGCTGCTATACTCGAGATACGAATTTCGAGAAGCTGTAGGCAATGCTCCAATGTGAGTGGCGCTTCTCGAAACATGCGCTGCATGCGGAGGAACCACAGTGCGCGAAAGCTTGTGGTGGGTCGGAGTGGGCTGCTGGGAAAGCTGCACCCAAAAGCTTCGGCCCCACGTCGCTCAGCTGGCTTACTCTCCGTTTCTTCTGTTGGTAGCCATATGTTGCCACCGGAGTGTCACGGATGGACACTCATGCTCAGCTGGTATGCAAACGCTGATGGACGCGATATGGTGCGATCCAGAACTCACAGTGGGAGCTGCGATGTCGGACTGCTGTCATGTTCTACCCATTGGCTTCAGTTGTACAATGTGACCCTCAGTAGCCTTTTCAGCACTTCCAGTACCAATGTTATACTATTCGACTCATAGTTTCTTCCGATACCGCATGGTGCATGGGCCAGTTCTCTCGAGCATAAGTACCTGCTCCTCTTCCCTCTTCCTTCTTTCTTTTCCTCACTCGACTCAGCAATCCGAACTGTAAGACTACTGTACTACTCTCTCTTCATGCGAGCTTCTGACTGACGACGATCACGCATAGCAGCATCAGCATCAATCAGCACCAGTTCAACCATCAGCACCAACAGTATGTCATATCGTTGCCGTCGCATGTGATGCCCTCGCTGACAGCAATCACAGCCAACCCAACAGCAACAGCAGCAACAGCAGCAGCCATGTGTCTGCCAGTCAAAGCAATCGTCAAACACCTGGCGGAGCGTTGCGTGCGCGTGTTCAAGTCGAAAGACACCACCGCCGCACGTGATGATGTCGGTGTCCCTGACACTGAGGAAGACCGTCTGTTGCGTTTGAAAATTCAGCAACAGACGCGACGTAACACCCTCCGCAACACCATTACGTTGCAACTCCCGGACAGCTTGCATGACCGCTCCCGCCGTGGGTTGACTGTGGTAATTACCGATGAGGTTTTTATCCGGGAGATTCCGCGGCGTCGTTGAGCTTGGTCCTCTGCATGACCACCGTGGAGGAGTCCATGAGGGGAGGTAGGACTATAATGTGACCTCCCCCGACATGCCAGGTTTTATCCGCCTCTCCGTCCCGCCATCTCGTCCCATGCTAACGTTCTACCAGACCACGGCCTCTGTCGACCTAGGGGTGCTAAGGAAACCCTGTCAGCCAAGCAACAGCTGTCCCTTATTTTCCGGCTTCGTCCGCGCGCCTTTCGCCACACCCCCCGAGTCAGCCGCAGACCGGGTTAGAACGTTGTGGGTAATCGAAAAAAACCCTGGGTTGGTATGAGGGGAGGACGGAGGAGCGGAAGGTCTGGTAGTGGGTCTTGGAACTCATTTTGGTAAGTTCTTGCTTTGCTATCCTATCCTGTTACTACCCTCGCTAACCTTTTTCCTGTCTTAGGTCCTGAAAGCATAACACTCGCTGCTGTCGCCGCACTACACCATCGCATCGGTGCGGACGGGACTGGTTACACAACGAAAATCGAAAAAAATCAATAAAATCAAAAAGCAAAAAAAACATCAAACATTCACTCAGCCCTGTGCGCTATTAGTCTACGGACATTTCCTGGTGAGCACCTCTCATCCAGCACTGTCGCCTCCATTACTAACCATCATTACAGGTCCCCGAAGCTCAACATTCGCTCAAGACGGGACTGGAAGGTGTTAGCTCATCACGAGAACAGCCGGCACAACTAAAACCAAAAAAAACTTAGCCCTGTGCGCAGCTCGGTCAAAGGACCTATCCTGGTGAGCAATGTTGTGGTTCAATGCTACTGCTACCCGTTCTAATCGTAATCACAGGTCCCCGAAGCACCTCATTCGCTCAAGACGGGGCTAGGACTGTTCATATCATTAAGGACAGCAAACAGAACAATTTAGCCATGTGCGTCGTTCGGTCAAAGGACCTATCCTGGTGAGTGACGTTCTTGATTAACACTTCTGCTACCCTTTCTAATTGTCATCGCAGGTCCCCGAAGCACTACACTCGCTTGAGACGGGGCTGGGACTGTTCATGTCAAAAGGGACAGCACACAGAACAAATTACAACAAAACAAACACCATCATTAGCCCTGTGCGCTGCTAGTCCAAAGAGACGACCTGGTATGTCCCTGCTCATCACTCAAATCTACCGCTTCAGTTGCTGACCGTCATCACAGGCCTCGGAAGCATGAATCATTCGCTCAAGACGGCGCCGGAAGGTGTCAACGCTTCCCACAAGAACAGCGGACACAATCCACGGTGACAATCAACCACCAAACCAACCAAAACCAAACAACCAAAACAACCAAAACAACAAGTTGAACAACAACAACAACACAATCATTCACCAACTTCGAGCCGACACATCATACGGTCCTGGACGTAAACGCAAAAGGCGGCGACGGGACCCAGGCACGAAGCGCTTCGCCGACAGACCACCATTAAAAGTCTCCATATGAGACGGAGGTTGAACAGAGCTGGCGAGGAAGGAAAGGCAAAGTACTTGCTTCCTTTGGGAACCCGGGAGTAAACCCGGCCAAGAAATCACCTCAGTGATGGACAAACACCTTTACGCGGTGCTGAGGATGGATTGCTCGGAGCTGGCGAGAGCATGAACCAAGATTTGTCCGTATAGTATTTGGAAGCTGTTGCTGTCTGCTCCATCATCGTGTCTCATCGTCTCCATGCCTCATCTTCACCATGGCTCCTCATCGTGTCCATCGTTCTCCGCAATGCTCATCGCATCAGCACCGTATGTTGTTATCGCCGTCATTCTCATTACGCACACCCCGACCTCCAGTCAGCCCCTTCATACCTTCTTGCGGGTTTCCAGCCCGGAGTACTGCTCGCTGCTATATTGAACGCTCACTCGATCGAGCAAAGGAAGGCAGCGTAAGCTAAATCGCCTCTTCTCGAGCAGCCATGTAGCTCAACATGCTCAGATGTACTCGTACATACCATGACCCATCGCACTTCCTCGCCGAGAACGCGTTTGGCGTACTTACTCACTCGATGTCCACTCCTTGCAGCTCCGCGACCGTGGCACCGCGACACTGGTGATGTGGCTGGAAGAACGTCCTGGCAGCTGATCTCAGGTGTGGTAGATGCCCGATCGGCATACAGGCTGCTCTCGTCCGGATGCGGAGTGTGTCATTGCGAAGGCAAGACCGAACAGGCTGCTCAAGCTATTGATAGAGCGGCAGTCGTGAACAAGCAAGAGGGACATTTTTCTGTGACCTACATGTACTCTACTGATAGAAAGGCGTTCCCACCGTCCACAAGCCAGCTTTACCCTCTCTCCTTCTTTTATGGTCTTGCTCGCCAGCGTACCCAGCCAGCCCGACGGCACGCTTATCATCGCCTTCCGCCGCCCTCGAGCCACGTTTTCAGCCTTCCTGCTACAACCATAGTTACCCTACCGACAATGTTCTACCCTCTCGAGAGCCGCTGGGTACGACTTGCCCGAACAACCGCGTATCTCGCCTTCTGCAAATCCGGACACGCCCGCATAACGTTCGACGTCGGTGTCTTACGAGAGCTCTGGCGGCACGCGGTATACGGAGGGCAGGACGAAGTGGTCTGATGGCGACAAGAATGAAAGGGCGGGTGAGATTGCTTTACGAACCGGCACTGGCAGCTGAGAAGGAGTCCTCAAGGGCGTTGGATCGCGCGGAAACCAGATATGAGTAGAGAGTCAGTCTCAAACACCAGGAGGACGGCTCGATGCCTAGCGTCGACGCTTATGTCCGCGGACTTACGCCTCGACCTCACATTCATTCGGTGCGACAAACTTGTGCTACAGCTGCGATTCCTCAAATACTGGAATGGAGTCGGTTTGATGGAGCAGCAGCCTAAAAGACGTCGCAGCCGCCCTCAATTGTCACGAATGCAGGCGGAGAAAGATTAAATGCGACCGGAACGATCCGTGTGGTCATTGTATTTCCGTCAGAATAAGATGTACATTCAATATCTACGGCGACGCAGCCTCCGGTGGGCTGTTGTCCCCAGAGAATGATCTCTCAAAGACCAAGACATCACTGGGAGAATCCGTTAATCGGCTGCCATCCTTCAGTATCTCACCTTCGGCTCCAACGCAACACATCGAGACGAACAGGCAGGTCGTAGAGAGTCACGACCACTTGTTCCAGTCGACAGATGGCGCTGACACTGGTCAGTATGATGCAACGAACGCATCCCGCGACCAAGATATTGAACCATCACGCCGTGCTCACGATATAGACACGGACTTCCGCAATCTGTTGGAGCGGGTGCAGAAGCTCGAGCAGTCCTCTGCCTCGCATTCGCACGGTACTTCAACTCATGATAGTCGGGAAAAGGCCGTGTCTGATCCGCATAGACTGGAGTCTATCCTGGACAAATCGAGGAGTTTGGGCCGAAGTCAGCCGATTAGCATGCCGAAAGAGGTATGAATCATGAAACCATATGCGCACAGAGTCTTGCTAACAGCTTTTTAGCTCGACTTGATCATCAGCTGCTACACCGAGGCTATTGGCCGTGGTGAGGGTAGGTTCCAGACAACCGAGACCAGGACGATGGTGACTCATATGGGCGACCTGCTCCAAGAGTGCAAGGTGATAGCCAAGGGCTTGAAAACCGCACGCCCAAGTCGATGTCTGGCGTCTCCTGGCGTTGGACTAGAACCGCCTTCGCGTGGGGTAGCAGACACTCTGGTCGACCTGTACTTCGGTTCGTTCGAGTCAACGTATCGGATCCTTCATGAGCCTACCTTCCGGGCCGAGTACCACAGTTATTGGGCCCAGCCAGAGAGCGTACCGACTCACGTGCGTCTTAGAATCCTTCTTGTTATTGGCATCGGGTTCAGCTTTTACACGGGCCAAGACGTAGAGGCTGGTTTTCGCTGTATGGTCCGTCAATGGATCTACGCTGCTCAAACGTGGTTATCCGGACCTTTGGAGAAAGATCGGCTTACCATTGCCGGCCTGCAAATCCACTGCCTTACGCTCTTGGCCAGACAGATATTCTCCATCGGTGGTGATCTGGTATGGGTTTCCGTGGGCTCGCTCATCCACGCAGCCATGCAGATAGGCTTACATCGTGATCCTAAGCATTTTTCGGAAATGTCAGTCCTGCAGGTCGAAGTTCGTAGGAGACTGTGGGCCACAATACTCGAGATGGTGGTGCAGTCGTCTCTGGATTCCAGGATGCCACCCCGAATATCTTTCGATGAATTCGACACGAACTCGCCTGCAAACATCAATGACGATGAAGTGGATGAGTCGACATCATCACTGCGGCCACAACCCGGAGGAACATATACTTCGACTTCGACGCAGATTCTTCTCCTCGAGTCGATCCCAGTCCGCCTTCGGGTGCTCCAACTACTATATTGTTTCCGTGCGGAGATGTCGTACTCGAACGTACTCAACTTGAGTTCGGAGCTCACAGATGCCTGCCGGAAGTGCAGCAGGTTCTTCGATCAGAACTCCAGGGCTGGTGCGACACCATTCCGCCGAAACCTCGTTGATCTCCACGTCCGTCTTTTTCTGATCTGGCTGCACATGCCATTCGCTAGCGAGGCGCGAACAAACCCGATGTTCTACTATTCACGCAAGGTGAGCCTCGACACCACCTTGACCATGATTACGCCAGAACCGGATGACTGCTTCTCCCGCTTGAGAGTCATCGGAGGAGGAATGTTCCGCGAAAGCATTAGACACGCATCCACCATCATCTTACTCGAGCTGCTCGGTCAGGTAGAGACCAGCGCCTAGACGGAACTATTCATCGGTCAGACGAGCAGGTAGAACTCCTCAAGCAGACAGCGCGGGATCTTATGTCTCTATCATTGGAACGCATTCAGCATGGGGAGACCAACATGAAGAACCACATGTTCCTGGCCATGGCGATGGCCCAGGTCGAAGCGATCACAACAGACACTTCGCAGGAGCTCAGTATCGCTCAGGGTGCGGTTGACAGTCTGAATCTGTGTCTCGATATGCTCCGAACCCAGGCAAATGTTGCAGCGGGTGCATTCGACATCGATGCCAGGGTTTCACTAATGCTTGAGGTCGGGCACGGTTACGGTCTTGACCTAGATCTGGATCCCTTCTTCTCAGACCTCGACTTTTTCTGATGAGTTCTGCTGATGAGCTGTAGCTTCGAGGGTGACCGCTCTAATAACGACCCACTTGGTACTTCCCTCGGGTGCACGAAGCTGGAAGCTGGTCGAAAGGGTCGAGACCACGGGGTTCGTATGCAGCCTTTCATACCCTGCTAGATACGTGCTTCCAATGGGTGTGGAGATTGTCACGAAGCATTGGCCCAGCTACGTGGCGTAAGGCTGGATGTTGGAATGGTCTATTTTGGGATGTGCTAAAGTTAGTCAGCCACGTGAACCTTGTCACACATCCCGACCGCACCGCCGATCTCTCTAAAATACATCAACTCCTTCGACAAGACGATGGAGCTGGAATGTACGGCGTCCCAGCCTGAGCAACTCGTCCTCGAGATGATGGAACCTCACCTGGAGTCGCGAGCGCTTGTATTCATCATCCTACGAAGAGGATTCTCCGTCTAGCGGGTGGCCTAGCCGAGATGATTTGACAGCGTTACCAAGCGGACGACGCAGCTGAATCTTACGCCAAGACCTGTCCTGTGCATGTAAAGAAGAGCGCACGCCGCTTGTCCATCTCCTGTCTTCTGGGGAGTTCTGCTGAAGTTTTACAGCCGTCCCGCCAGCCACGACAACCACGACCACCAGCGCACTGCGGCCGCCCAGGGCCCTAATTTTTCCAACTCTGGGGCCACTCCCTGTCAACATCCTCTTCAAGCCTCTTGATCGTCAGCATCCACGACGGTATCCCAGATCCGGCTACTCGGGTCCATCGAGTCGTTCGATCCAATATAAGGCTCGTGTCGCCGCCCGGTCTTCTTGACCCTTCGTGCCTATACCTTACTCTTACCTTATAATCATAATATATACCTTCTGGCAGCAACACCTGCGATGACGTCTCTACCACTATACGGCGCTATCGCGCTACAATTCATCGACACCGTTGTCGAACTGGCCTTCATTGTCAACTTCGTCGGTTGGAACCACAGCCGCGCTGGAAAAGAGTTCTTCGTCAGCTACCAAGGCAGCGAATTCTCACTTAACGGCAAACCGCTCAACTATCTCGTCGACCAAGGCCATACCGCCAACGGCGCAGCCGGTACCAGCATCGTCGTCATCGGCGTTGGCGGCGCACTTGCGCTCTACCTCCGCCGCCGCCAGCTGAAGCACAACAACGAGTTGAGAGGCTTCACGAAGTTCTTATACAACTTCTGGCTATACATGACCGCCATCACGGCCGTCTTCACCATCGCGGCTTTCGTCTATCTCTTCGTGGTCACCTACCAGCACGCGGGTCAGCACATCGATCTGGGGATTGCATCACAACTCAACAACCAACCTTACCCGGGTAACGTGCCGTATCCAAAAAACACATGGACACCGCAGAACTGGTTCCCCGCGATGCTCGAACTGGATCTCGTGAGCGCGCACGACCGAAGCGATATCAAATTCCACGTCGCACTCATTAAAGGCTGGCAATGGAACCTCATCCCCATGGTGATCCTCAGCATCATAACTGCGGTGCTTGCTTTCATCGACAAGAAGAGGCACGACCAGGGCATTAATAGATCAAACGGTGCGTCCCGATTGGAGGCCGCGAGGAAGAAGAGTGGCAGCCCTTACTCTTGAAACATGTTTCGGCATGGCGTGGGCTTCTTTGGGTGTCGATTTAGCGATTCTGTTATAGCCTTTGAACGGCGGATAAAGGATAGATCTGACAATACATATCTTTCTCTAGGCACGCGGTCTGCCCACGAACTTCATAGCTACGCGAAGGTTGCTCATGGCAGTAATGCGCACCTTACCGGTCATGCATCTTGAATCCACGTTGCCATACCATGCCGTCGTCGTGTCCTCGAACGACCTTCCAGCCGCACAAGGCCGAAATCCTCCCGGTCCGATGCATGGCGTGGGGGATGAGAACTCACAAATTCTTGAGAAGACATCCATTGCGCCGCCTATATACAATCGACAATAAGGACAACGTTCAACCAACAAGAACGAAAACGCCTCATCGGCTATCACCCCAATCCTCGCGACGCTCACGCCCCAGCCCGAATACTCTGCGCCTGAATCGCCATACTCTCCTTCTGCGCCTTGGGCACCTCCTGGACACTCGCGGGCTCAATATAATCCTGACTAAACCCATTAACCCTCAACCTCAACTTCCTGCTCTCAGCATACACCACCCTCCTCATCCTGTTGGTACTCCCAAGCGGCTGGTGCTCCTTCAGCCCATGCCAACTATTGACCGTAATCCGATCATCCCACCAGACCCTGAACTCCGGGATCCAGGAATCTTGCGGGGGAAACTCGAGCGTCGCTAGCTGCTCGAAGGGATACTTGCGGGGATCCCACTCGACGCCGATGTCATCGACGGGTTGCTCCTGGAGGTTCTGCAGCATTTGGGCGCAGAAGGAGTAGGTGACTGTGTTGTCGCGATGGAAGTTCTGGAGCTGCTGGGAGATGATGTTTATTGGGTCGCTGTCTTTGATTTGTTCGGTCTCGGCGGCGATCTGCTTTTCGCCGAGGGGGAAGAGACCGTATTTGGCTACGTAGTCGCCGTGGCGGTAGGCGGATTGGGAGTATTCGGGCATGGCGTACACTACCGACAACGTCTACGTTAGCATGGTCTCTTAGGCCGAACGGGGGGCTGGTAGGGATGTGAACATACTATGCTGATTCGGCAACCTTCCCGGCAGAGTCGCGACATCCGCGTCCGCCCTCTTACCGCCCTCCTCCACGAATCCACCCAAATTATCCCAGTTTCGCTCCAACGCGTCCGCGATCTCGTACGTGTCTTTCGGCGTCCGCAGCTCGAGGACAGGGTAGTTGTTGAAGGTCCAGTCCTGCGTCTCCTTGTCCTCGCCCCATATCTTCTCGCCCTTGATGCCGAAGATCTTGAGTCCGATACCGCGGGGCAGGCCAGTGCCGTCGGCGACGAGTTTGGGGAGGAGAGAGGAGTAGCGCATGATGCAGTCGTAGGTGCCTGGGGTTTTGAACATGCCTTGGGCGAGGTGGGGAGGGAGTTTTGGGACTGTGATCTTGCCGACGACGCACTAGGTTCGTGTTAGTGGGAGGGTGGTGGTTAGACGGCGGGAGTGGACGTACGCCTTGGGTCTTCAGGTGCGTGCCGCGGAGGCAGTGGGAGTGCTCGTTGAAGTTGTACATTTGGAAGCGGCAGAATTGTTCGGAGACGGCTTTGATGTCTGCTTCTTCGTTGGGTTGTTCTTTCTCCACGCCTTCGGCATCCCTTTAGTGCAGCATTAGTCGTTTATCATCTGTGTAGAGGATGTGAATCGACACCACCCACCACTTGATATATTCGCCCTTCGCTGGCTGTTCGTCGTCGGCAGTCGTAAAAGTCATCTTCTCTTTCTCTCCCGACGCGCGGGTGTGGATGACGGGGCAAGGCATACTGGGCGGACGATGGAACAATGGACTTCAAGAGAGAATGGTATTGACAGTATGTAATGTCCTTTACACCAGACAATGTCCAACCGGTTCAACATCTACTGATTCTGGGGGAGACCAGGTTATATCTACACGCGCTCCATCTTACCGAACCAGCCAGTCCATCATGTCGGCTGTAAACTTTCGCGATTTGGAATGGCTTTGAGGTGGGTAGGCATGTCAGTAGCGTAGGAGCTGTGGGTGGTTTGGTGGTAGATCTAGATTGTCCCCGCATCTGGAGGTGGGGTCTGGCTTTCTCGATGATGATGGTGGTGCATGTTCTGCAGGAGTTGGTTCCGGGTACACGGAAAACAGGACATGTGGTTGTCATTTGGTAATCAAGGGTGTGCGATTGGTTGATGTCTCGTTCTGAGGCTCTTTTCGAAGTGCAGCTGGTGTGGAGAATCGTGCTGCTCTAGACGACGCGGACGACAGCGTCCGCGTTTGGATCTTGTTCACAGCTGATGTAATGCAGCATTTTAGCAGCGTTCAGAGTCGTTCGTGTATGGAACGCGTTAGCAGACCCTTCTTTGGGGGTACAATGAGTAGCTCGGGAACGAGTCGGTGTAGTGAGAAGCCATCAGTGAGAGCGTTGTGCCACTGGTGATGGTAAATGTTATGTTGGTGAAATAGTTATCTCGCAACGCCCGTGGTCAAGTCGCTATGCATATGTGCACTTATGCTCTGAGCTACCGGGTCAGTCCACCGCAGGCGCACTCGGTGGCGGCGGAGGTGTCGCAGAAGAACCAACAGCTTTCGATTCCTTCTTCTTCGCCCCAAACGGGCTACCACCACCCATCAACATCGAGCTCATCATGTCGAACATAGGGTTGCTCTGGCTCGGGATCTTGATACCGAAGAACATCTCTCCGATCTGCGCCAGCGCCTCGTCCCAGGATACCTCCTTCAGGTGTGTAGCATAGTGCGCTTTGAGCTGCTTGAACAGATCCGACGAGCCGCGCTGGATTGCGAGTAGGAGTAGGCCGAGGAAGTTGAGGAGTGGGAGGGAGGGGTATATGCGGATGTCCGAGGAGGGCGAGGATATGCTCTGCACGCCTAAGCCGGGGTGGGAGGAGGAGAGCTTGCTGGTGAAGAGGAGCAGAGCCTTATTCGCGGCGCGGGTGTTGCCAATGAGGAGGTAAGGGAAGACGGCGCGGGCGGCGTAGTGGGACGCGGTGGATGGCTCGTCGCTAGAGTACCATTCATACTCCACATCGCTCATGACCGCCGCCGAGTCTGAGGTGCCGAGTGCGAGATGTCGCTCCGCGTCGTATACATCTCCCTCTTCGGCGAACAGGCTGCCGATGACGTGGTGTAGTTCTGGGTCGCCGGCTGGGAACTCGCCGTTCTTGCTGCTCCACTCTACGATGCCGCCTACAAACTTCTTCTTCGCTGGCTCATTCGCTGGGAATGCGCGTAGTAGGCTGAGCAGGCGTGCCTTGTTGGCGGTGTCGGGCTTGAGCTCGGCTTTCTGGTAGACTTCGATGAGGTAGTTGCACAGGTCCGCCCCGGAGCCGCCTTGCCCGGCTTTGAGGAGAAGTGAGGCGCCGGTGGAGAGGAGCTCGATGGAGGCGGGCCAGTCGCTGGACTTGACGTAGCGGTTGGCGATGGTGCGGATCTGTTGGTGTGCTTCGTAGAAGTCGCCTTCTTCGATTCTGGAGGAGGTGTTAGCTGCATGCTCATGTCTCCAGGGTGGGAGGAGCGACCGACTTTGACTTTTGCCGGGCGAGCACCTTCTGGATCTTTGCCGAAGACATGACGCTTGTGACGTGAGGTAGAGGAAAGGGTGGCGGCGGCGGATAGGTATCGTTTGCAGAGTTGTTATATGAGGTCAGGTAGCTACATATCTACATATGCCAGGTTGCCAGTAGTGCCAAGACCCTCGTCATCCTTCGAGCCTGTCAGCAACATACCACCTACCTAGATCATCCACTTCACTCCTACCAACATATCTTTTTTGTGATGCCATAGGTCACTATCACGAATATGGACTTTGCTCCATCCCCAATACTCGCAGACCGTTGGTGGGCTGATCGTAACCCAGCGCACGTCTTCCGTTCCGCAGTATTCATTGGCAGACATCAGATTTCTGATCATGGCCACATACTGGTCTTTGGATGAAGCCGACCGCTGCTCAGGTGGCGTAAGCGATAACACATCCTGAGGAGACATTCGACCGTTGGTGCGATCCTACTCCACTTTCGTGAGCAGCTTATCCGTGGATGTGCTACCGAGGAATTGCTCGGCGTCATGATCCGTGGTGATGTTCATTCGGGATTCAGGAAAATCGGAGGGCCGTAGTCACTCAGCACACGGCTTTGGCAGGCCAGTCTTACGCTCATCTCCACCAAGGACTACTACACCGACCAGCAGTGGCAATTGTGCGATTAGCCATCATTCGCCTCGAACTCTCAGCCACATCCTGCGCTATGAGATTCGGCACGGTATCGCGTCTGCGACGGATCTAAAGCCAGGGCGAGGATGTGCTCAGCTTTCGTGCTCGTCATATCGCTAGACCTGTATCGAGGGTTTGAACTGCTCATCGACTGCATGAGCGCGAGCTCGAAGGGTTCCTTGGGCTTGCGAAGATGTAAGGCCAGGCCCACGCTCTCGTCTTCTTGCCATGGATGCCATGGATGCTAGGCGTCGTCCGCCGATGCTGTCCTGGACTTCTTCAAGGGCTGTCGGGAGTGCAGTACGTCAGGGAGCCTTGTGCTCTGGACCACCTAGGATACTTGCGAGGGTTTTCTCGGCTGTCAGCAACGCGGGTTATGTTGCACTCCATGTCCCAACACCAACACTGTGTCAGATGCATGATACTTCCCACCCACTGATCTTGATGATAAAATACCGGCAGACACAGATACGGATATCGGGGCCCAGTCTATCCACAAGGATGTAAGAGGGTGGAGGACTATCTATGGCCCGAAACACGGCGCCTGTACTCACTCGACCCTGGTGGCATATGCTTCTACTACTTCCTGGCAGAAGCCTGACATCGCTGAAAGAGGGGCATCGGTGGTCGCAGTCTATATCGACAACCGCACTCTGAATCTGGTCGATGCCATGTGACTCTCTAGTCCGCTCTCCTGGGTACTTCCATGCTGTTCGGACCGTTAAGAAGATTGGTCTCTGGACCACCCTAGATACGTATGAGTGTGGTAACGGCTCCCGTACCATATGGCCTCTGCTCAGCAGGTACTCGACAAGTACAGGGATTCTCCTTACCGTCAGCATGTGATACACAGAGCAATCGACACAAGACGTTTCATTCGGACGACACTGGCGATCTCATATGCAACATTCTAATACGGCTCTGGGTTTGACCGCTGTCGTTGGTAGTCTCAGTCTTGGACACGCTGCCCAGGAATTGCTCAGAGTTCTGGTCGTCAACGACACTAATCTTGGACCGTTTACGGATATGCACGGCAAGTTCGTCGGCACTAGAAAAATATTCTCCCATGCGGAGCACGGCACGGCACGGCAGGAAGGTAGTGTCGGCAGGACCATGTCACGGCCGCCTTCATGCACAGAGTGGTATACCTCCGATCCATGAACGCATATCGCTGCACTGCTCGCCTGTTCACCTTACGGATATGTCTCATTCAGAGTCTCGAGTGGCTGCGCAGGATAACTATCTATCTGGCAGGTCGACCCGCGGAACGCCATAGGTGAGTCTATTGCCGTCACCGCCGTCGTGATGATGCGCGGACTACCGCTCCAGACTCGAGTCTCAAAGCAGAGATATGAACCGAGCGATAAGATATTTCCTGATCACCGGCGGTCATTGTCTGTTAGTTCTCAAGCCTAAGCATTCAATCAATGCTCGGCGGCCATACCTAGATTGCCTTCGGCAACACTTGGGTCGCAACGCCTCGCTGTCAATGTTCAGACGGTCTCAGCTCCAGAATCACTCACGATGCTAATTTGGAGTCCTTCTGCTTAGTACTTGCCTTGCCGTTCAGCCTCTTCGGCCATCAAGTCTCCACTGCTTTCTCGCTCGCTCTCGCCGTGAGTAGCGTATTGCCAAGCATCAGCGCCAAGGTCTTGAACGCTTTCGTCAGCTCATGACACAGGTACGTCGACCATGCAGTCTGGTTACAAACTTCAAGACAATACCAAGTCCTGTAGTACCAGCTATGGTAGACGACTCTCCTACCCCTCGGCGTGTAAGGCTTTTAGTCCGCTACGCCAAGAGAACCATAATCTGATCTCAGCCTTCTTCCAACACAGGTATGGGAACAGCGATGTCTAACTTCACTCTACGTCGGCTACTGCAGCGACCGAACAGCGTGACCAAACATGAGTTCGGACCACATACTGCAGCATTGGACTGTGAACAACAGCCCAGTCGCTGACAGCAGCGGGCTCTGCCATGTGCGTGCTCGCATGCGATGCCCAGATGTTGTACCAGAGCTAAATCAAGACACCACCAACCCAATGGAACGACATAATACTATAAGTATCATACAGGTCCTTCGATGTCTGGAAAGTCAAATAAACACATCCTACTCCCTTCACAGCGACGGCATACAGCCTACCGCCATCATCACCTGTGTTCGCAATGGCCGCCTTCCCAGTCGCCGTCATTGGCCTCCTAAGCCTTAAACACTACGCCGCCGCGTATACAGCTTCCATTCCAAACATAAACGACGTCTCAAGTTTCGGGGCCATGGGCTCGCGAGACATGAGTGCTCCTCCGGAGTTCTCCGCCCATTGGCTTCATGGCTTCGAAGGCCATAATTGGAAGCGTCAAGCAAGCGAGATCATGGATGATACCGAACTGCACACTGAGGAGAGCTGGTATTGGGGCCCAGGTAAATCATTCTTCGCCCATTGATAAGTCTCTAGACCGGATGGCTAAATCTGTACTTTGTAGCTGGCAATCCGATCGCAAACGTGACCGGCTATGCCGACACCGACACGACCCGCTTCCTCTCGATGGAACGATTCTCCGATGTCATCTCCTCGACTCAATGCTCCGGTACTGAGATCAAGGTTACCTTCCGAACTCAAGTTGGCTATGCCGCGGCGCAGGACAGCTGGACCTGGATGAACCAAGATGGCCGACACGTTTACATATCCCTGGAGGCCGGTACCTGCGACAACGACAAGAGACAACCCTATTAAGCGACCAGCGTTGCATTCGGTAGCACACCTGCCTCGGGCCAGCCGATCGGCGCCAACTCCACGAACAGCACGAACTCGCTCTCAAGCGGTGGCGGAGCCCGTACGGTGACCATCCAAGCCACCAAGTCCACCTGGAAGGACTCTGTACCAAATGGTCACTTCAAACTCGATACGCGAGGACTCTTCCCAGAATCGGAGCTCGGTTCCATGTTGGGGCGCAGACAAGACGTTGTGGGCGACGCAAGCAGTATTGACCTCAACAAAGCCAATGTCCAGAACCGCAGGCTCATCAACTTTGACCCCCGCCCTGGCGGGAAGGCTAATGAGCCCCCTGCGCAAGCCAACAACGACCAGCCGCCGGAGGACGGTATCGCAGAGGCGAACCGCGAGCCGTTTTACCTTGAGTGCAAGTTCTGTGGCCTGAGCGGCAGCGCGGACCTGGTCAACGATTCCGAATTTGGGAACTTCGCATTCTTGGGTGGCGATGGTTTGATTACGGGTAGTGCGGACATCATACCAAGAGGTCAGTGACATAACTTCTTGCATCCGGAACATCACTGACTGTTTTGCTTCTTGTGACACTTAGACTTGGCTGCAAAGATCGAGCTCGAAGTCGGGCTCAAGTTCGAGGTCCCCCTCCCAAACAGTGTCAACGTTGGAGAGGTCACCCTCGGCACCATCGTATTCGGACCTGGAATACCGTTTGGCCCCATCACGATCGGGCCGCAGCTGCAACTCACATTCGGCGCCGAGGTGGGCCCGATCGAAGGCAGAGCCGGCATCAGCGTCGGTGGTGAGATCAAATTCTCTAACGATGCACGCGGCAGAATCGATTTCGGAGAGACGCAGAACCGAGAGTCCACGGGCTGGGAAGCGGAGCCAACGCTCGTCGGCCCCAGCCTCAACGCCGAAATTGATTTCAACATGGTTGTGGGCCCGAAAGTCAAGGCGCTCTTCGGGATCTCGACTCCTCTCGCTGACGCGGTCGTGGGAATCCAGGTCGCAGCGCCGGCGTTCAACATGGGTCTGTTGGCGGGCGCGGGCGATCCGGTCTGCGACGGCCAGGATATCGGGATCAAGGCTCAAGCCAGTCTTTCGGGAGAAGTGCAGGCGGTGTTGGAGCTCGGACCCATCAACATCGAGCCCGTCATTGCTAAACTTTTCAACAAGGACCTGGCGAATGTGTGTCTCACGCCGGGAGGCGATGGGCCGCTGGGTGATGACGGACAGCCTCTGCCGGCACCATCGGTTCGTGTGCTGGCCCCTTCGACCCTCACACTGTCAAGCGCTGGATTTATCGAGCTGGGCCTTTCAACCCTTACGCTGGCGAGTTCTGGGGTTGCCGCAGCATCATCGGTGCCCCCGGTTATCGCAGCGTCATCTGTTACGTTCATTCCTGCGGCGCTGGCTGCGTCTTCGTCGGCTCCCGTTTTTGCTGCAGCGTCTTCCGTGGCGCCGGTGGCTGCTGCATCCAGTGCGTCGGCTGTGCCGTCTGATGCTGTACGCTTTTAGGAATGTTTGGTATTGGAGCGACTGGCGCAGGGATAGAGTTTAACGACGATATTTCAGTGGCGCTCTTTTGATAGCGGTGTTTACGGCGTCACGGAAGCTGTGTAGATTTAGAGTGATAGACGAGAGCTTATCTCGACCCAGCTTGTACAGCATATTCAAATCTGGAATTTCCACGTTTGCGCGCTTGATACCCATGGTCAGGGACATTTCTAGTAGGGGAAGGCACTTCACAGATATCCCAGCTCCGTGAAAGCTCTCGTCAATATCTGGCGTATGACCTCTTCCTTCCTCGAGTTATACTGCATGACATCCTCCCCCTTCTCTCTCGACAAGGTCGCACACTCCCGCTTCGTCGTCGCATAAAGCTCCCTGTCGTCCTCATGCTCCCGCAACCAGTCCCTAAATATCCGGTGCCTCTCTACTTCCGGGCACTGGGGTCCCCAAACGTGCAAATTGCACGACATAGGCTCCACCCAGGCGGAGGCGAAGAAGCGATGCTCGTTCCACTCGGGCTCTCGCAGGATGAACTGAAATCCGGCTGCCTCGAGACGTGGCACATAGAACGGCTCATAGGAGAGTGTGTTGGAAGAGAGGACGAGATCAATATCAATTACGGCTTTGGCGGGTAAGCCGGGAACTGAGGTAGAGCCGACGTGGTTGATGGACTGGATGGTCACTCTGATGGCAGTATCACCATCTTCCTGCCTCTGGACCTCATCGCTGGGTCCTTGCGGCTGCTCAAAGGCAGCAAGAATGCGAGACCTGAACGTCTGGAAATGATCGAGCCATTGGGGATCTGGCTCAACGATGGCAAGTTCGGGTGCTTTGACTTTGCGGTGGGCAATCCGCTGGACAAGTTCGGGTTTATCCTCGTAGGGACTTAGGATGGCTTCTAGAGGAAGTCCGTTGATGCTTACTGGCGGCATATTCGAGATTTTACATCTTCTTGCCCAGAAGCGTACTCATGTCAGTTCTGCATTTGCGCGAGGTCCATGTGCGGCTGATATGTTTCCGCCTTCGCTCGCACAGTGCTGGGTATATCTGGGAACAATCGTATATCTCGTACTGAGTCGAAACAAGGCTGAAAACATTCAGGTGGTGTTAGCCCTTCAACTTCAACCTACACTTGGAAGCCTACCTTAAAGTTCGCATTTGGTAGGAAACCCGGTGCGGCACGGGTGAAACGAGTGAGACAAAGGTAACCAAGCCTCTCGGGTGAATGGCATGGCACATGCAGACTGCAGTGCAGAATATCCCTGGTCGGATCGCCATGTAAGCAACCTGAAGTACACTTCCGATCGCGCTCGGTCTTTGTCATAATCTCCTGGACTGCTGTCCTAAATGACATCTCGCGCGTTGTATTGCTCTACTTTCTCTTCCCTCACTCCCACACTCGTATCTTACCGTCAAGATGAGGCGAGATCAAGCAAAAGACGCCCAAGACCTCTACGATGGCCGAAGCAGCAAGTATGATGATAGCCACCACCCTCGCCTTGCACGACACATGGCTGAGATGGCAGACCTTCGACCTGGTGAGCACGTTCTGGATCTCGCATGTGGGACCGGACTGGTGAGCTTTCCAGCAAGTACCATAGTGGGCGCCGATGGAAGTGTTGTTGGTGTCGATATCAGCAGCGGCATGCTCAGTCAAGCCAACTCGAGATTGTCGAAGCACGACCTACACAACGTGGATTTCTACCAAAACTCCATCACCGACTTGGACGCTCTGGAAGACGTTAAAGGCAAGCAATTCGATGCAATCATGTGCTGCTCCGCGCTTGTGCTGCTTGAGGATGCGGCCGGCGCTCTAAAGCATTGGACGAGATATCTCAAACCAGGCGGGCGGCTGGTGACGGACGTAACACACCCTATGAACCTTGCAGGAGGCACAGCACTTGAGCGGGTGGGCCGAAGACTCCAACGTCCCGTGCCATACTACCGCGAGCCGTTCCAGACCCCCGAAGACTTGAGGAGCAGAATGGAGGCGGTGGGTCTTCGCGATGTTGAGATTACCTTTCTCTCAATTCAAGATATTCCAGGCACGGAGGAGCTGAAAGATTACATCGTGCCGGACTTCGCACAGCCAAAGATCCAGGCTGAGTACGATGGTGCTGATGCCGACCAGGTCTTCGAGGAGGTCATTGGAGGCACAGCGTACAAAGACCTCGCCAGTCCGGAAGATGTAAGGGAGCAGGCTAAGGCTCTGTTCAGGGAGGAGTGGGCACGAATCGCAGATTCGGATGGCAAGGTGAGGGTAGTGGATGGGCTGTTTGTGGGAAAAGGGTGGAAGTAGCGTCCATCATCGTAGTGGAGTTGGTAGACTCAGTGCGGAATGAGATAGTAACACCATACGGCTTCATCGTGCTCCTTTTGACGTACAAAATGTAGAGGCACGACGGTTTGGCCAGGTGGTCAATGTGTGGTCAATAGTGAGAATTTCCCGGCCAAGCTGAGTGTCCAGTCGGTTACGCTGCTGGACATATACTGTGGTGATGGCTTCTTGCTTCGATGCGATCATTGCTTAGATTGATTGTGTTGTCATACATGTAGTTGGAGTATGTATACAGCACGAGTACAAGTAGGAGGCGAAGTTAGAGTTTCGCATCTGACTCGGCTTCTCGGAGCCGCAAGCGCAGTCGTCATCTCGAAGACTTCTTGCGAGAGCAACACGCAGGCAACGAGCACAACACCTTGGATCTCCCAATCGGCAACACTTCTTGGATGATAGTAGCCCGTAGGGTTGACATATGAGCAGCCAACATGCGATAGCATCAATCGCAACACTAACATACCCAATATCTTACGCCTAGCGCATGGAAACACGCCATCATGTACATACCTCTCTCGCATTCCGAAGACAGCAGCACCATTGTACACATACTAGGCGGTAGCGGCTCCAAAGGTCCAATTGTTCCGGAGAAATGGTCCTCACTAATCGGCATCGTCACCGCGATCGTTGGGAACATCCTCATATCGTTCGCGCTGAACACACAACGCTACGCCCATCTACGACTGAGCAGGGATCGAGATGAGCGGGAGGAGAAGGTGAGATCGGACAGGAAGCGGAGGAGTAATACGGGCTATGGCACGCAAGGCCAGCAGCAGAAGGATATCGCAGAACAGAGGTCACGGAAGAATGCGAAGGCCGAGGAACAGTATTCTCTGAAGGAGGCTGATGAGACGGCGCCGTTGATACCATCAGTGGACACACTGGACTCGGGGAAAGCGCCAGGGAGCTCAGCGGCTGGCAGTGAAGAAGATGAGGAGGCTGCAGGTGAGGCGAAGGGGAAGTCATACCTCAGCTCGCCTATCTGGTGGCTCGGCATAGCCATGATGACTGTCGGCGAAGCAGGAAACTTCTTGGCCTATGGATTCGCGCCAGCATCAATCGTCTCGCCACTCGGTGTGGTGGCGTTGGTATCCAACTGCCTTATCGCGCCGCTTCTGCTTCACGAACGCTTCCGGTGGCGAGATGCTGCAGGAGTCGTGATAGCGGTGGGAGGCTGCGTGACGGTGGTCTTGAGCGCGAGCGACAGCAATCCGAAGCTCAACCCAGACTCGATATGGCACCTCATTACACGGTGGGAGTTCGAGACATATCTTGGCATCACCGTGTCGATGATCGTGGTCCTCATGTTTGCGAGCAACAAGTACGGCGATCGCACGATTTTGATTGATATTGGCCTCGTCGGGCTGTTTGGCGGCTACACTGCACTATCCACGAAAGGTGTGGCATCTTTGCTTTCGAGCTCGATTTGGAGAGTTATCACCTTCCCGATCACATACCTGCTGGTCGCTATACTGGTGTCGACAGCTGTGTTACAAATCAAATACATCAATCGAGCCCTGCAGCGGTTCAATTCGACGATGGTGATACCGACGCAATTTGTGATGTTCACGTTGTCTGTGATAATAGGAAGCGCGATTTTGTACAGGGATTTCGAGAGGACTACCACTGAACAAGCGATCAAGTTCATTGCTGGCTGTGCGTTGACGTTCTTTGGCGTTTACTGCATCACATCTGGCCGAAGTGGCGATGACGATGAGCATGAAGATGAAATGGCCGAAGGCGAAGACGGCATCAACCTGCTGGACGAAGAACGGACCCAGCAAGAAATCGTAGAACGGGATGATGGCCTGAGTAGGCGACAATCGCTTCTAGCTGGATCATCGAAAAGCGCACCAGCATCGAGACTCTTGTTCACTCCAAAGTCTGGACAAGAACCAGAGATATCGCCACCGAATTCCCCTCTCCCACCAGGGCACCTGAGCCCATCAAAAGCAGCCGCCATCCACTCGCAGTCCGCCGCGAATCTCCTCGATACCCAAAGTCCACGCTTCCCACCACCAATGCACGCCACAACCTCCGCTCCGGAAGTTCCAACCACCAGCACTCTCCCACGCACACCTTCCTCCCGCCCCAAGACTCCTGCGCGTGGCGTAACCCACCATCCAGCCGTCGAGTCACCCTCTCACCCCACGACACCTCAACCTCGTCGACCTCCGCCGGACCAAACGGGCCAGCTCGACCCTAGCACAGCAAGCAATCGACTCCTAAACCGCCACTCCATCGTTGGCCTGTTTCCCGGCCCCTTGACGAGCCCGCTCAGCAGCTCGCTCAGCGCCATCGTAGCCGACTCGTTACGGCGAGGCGTCGATACCGGCAGTGTAGCCCGTCGACGCATGATATACCGCGCGTCTAGTAGACGGGATCCAGCGGCTGCGCCGATGAAGCGGCATTCGATCGCTAGTGGGGAGATGGATCTCCATGAGGACGGAACGGCAGGGCAGCAGGGTCGGACTAGAAGTTTGAGCGCTACTTTGGGCGATGTGTTTGGGCATGCGTCTGGTGGTGGGAATAAGGGTAAGGCGGTTGGGAGAGGTGATGAGTGATGATGTGATATGTAAAGCGTATACAGATGTTTAATGTTTATACTGTGCTCTGTCTGACCGTTATATCAAGGTGATCTCTCCGATCTCTTCACATTCCGGGCTTCCTTCCTTCGGCCACAGTTCTCCTTCCATAGCGCCTCTCATGCATAGGGGCCCGACGACTTGGTAGCACCCTTGCTCCAGGGGCCGAAGAACAACAGGCAGGAGAACCCCACTGATCAGAGCAAGTAGGTCTCCTGACTGCACTCTTGGAGGGGCAATGCCGAAACCATGCGTGAGTTTTCCGGAGCATCGCACGGTGGCAGGGGATCTCCCCAGACGTAGGAAAGGGCTGTAAAACGAGGTTCATCGTTTAGGTCGACAACACGCAGAGTACCTCTGACCGGCTCGTACCAGTTGTCGGACTCTACTTCGAGCACTCGTATAGCCGTCGGCGAGTCACCCAGAGGTGCGAAGCTGTAAGCACTTGGGAGTCCCGGGTCGAGATGACTCGCAGAGAGGCCAGAAGCCGGAAAGTCGTCCTGGCCTTCGAGCAGGACTCTAGGAAGATCTGCAAGGTCGAAAGTATCCTCTGCGACCAGCATCACTTCTCGTTTCCTCGCAAGGAGGTCTGTAACAAAGAAAGGTCCAGCAAAGCGGGCGCGCCATCATTGTATACGCTGCGACAGAGCCGAGGAGTCCTGGATTGCCTCGTCTCATGTTGTCTCAGCCTTGCGCGGTTCGCTTAGCTGCGTTGCATGGCACCCATCGCTGACAGAACTCTGCGGGTTTCACGAAGCGAAGAAGGGGCGGCATATTGACGTCGGCGTAAAGCCAGTCTTGATATGTAATAAGAGAAGACGTCGCTGCCAACACGCATCTTCTCCATCGTTGTGCATCCTCCAACCAAGTTACCAATGTTTGCGACCAGCCGAGCCAGCCAAGCCGAGCACAAGCTGGCACCCATCCCGTATGGACCAATGGGAGGCATCGGGTTAACGTTTATTGGTCGGCGACACCCGCGGCTAGCTCTCGTTCAAAATGTGTAAAATATATTGGTGTCCTCTTCGTTCTTGGAGACGCGGCACTTTCGAAAATTCGGTCTCTCGAAGTTATAGCTAGCTACTGGCCGTGCTTGTAGCTCAATGAAGCCGAGTCGTATGTTCTCCGGGCGAGAAGCGAGAGTGGGGCCACTACACCTCCTGCTCTGCTATTCTGATGCTTCGAGTTTCGCGGAGAACAGGCACTTCAGTCAACATGTCAGTCAGCTTCCTGATTAGCTGAGAGCGAGTTGCCGCTAGCTAATGTTCGAGCTAAAAGACACCAAGCAAGGGGCCGTAGCGCGTGCAGCGGGTGGACCTGAAGACGTCTCCACTTCTACTTGCCCTCTACGCCGGTCGCACCGACATAGCCACTAGACAGAACAATTGGCGGCGCGGAGATCTTCAGCATTATCGACTGGAGTCCCTTTTCTTCCTTTCATGTTGCATTGCATGTCTGGTGGACGTGGTCATGGAGCAGGGCCATCCCGCTATCATCAACGCTCTTGCATGACTTCCCCCACACCATATCCCCGTGCATACTCGGAGCTACATACTTAGGGTTCGGCACATACTCCCGCGCCACATCTCGTCGGTCTCGTGCCAACGATGCATCGAATATGCACGGAAGAACAGGGTCCCACGCCAAAGCGACTCAAGAGTTCTATGGGACAGCTCTGCCTAGCCGTGATTGAAGCTCTGCTCAAGCTTTTGCAAGCCTTCGAGCCGTCAACGGCTCATGCAATATACACCGACCAGTAGCAACGATCATAGCTCGAAGGCAGGATGCGAAGCTATTGAGTCTCGGCATTGCTAGCTTGCAGTCGAGCGGCTCGGTCTGTCTCTATGATCATAAAGATATCTCCACTGCTCTTTGGTCTCTAGTTTTTGTTGGTAATATAAAAGAACAGTTGGATTCGTCGACCAAGAGTCTGGTGATCTGGACCATGCAGGCTTCTATACCTTCCCGCTAACCTGCTGACTCGACCTGGACGTTCGACTGCAATACCCAAGGAGCCGTCTCTTCGATCTCGTCGGTGTTGGCACTATAGAGGTCAGAGTCGATTTGTCGCTGAACAATCTGGCTGCCTAGGGTCCTCATGCTACCGGGCCAATTGAGTTCAATATATGCAGTCTCCCAAGCCTGCTGCTCGGCCTCCTGCATAGCGTTGAGGAAGTGCAAGTATGTATAAAGGCTGTACCCATCGCCCTCCGGAATCAGAAGGTAAGACGCTTTCTCCGATTCCCTTCCAAGACACAAAGACATCTCCAGCAGGGACTACTCCCATTATGCAGCTTAACACACTGTCCGCTCTCGCACTCCTGAGTGGCTACCTCACCCTTGGAGCCCAGGCCTGGAGTGGCTACACAGCGACATGCAACAGTGAATCGCTCACCTCCCCTGACCCTAACAGCGGCAACGCCTGGAGACTCTACGGCAACTGCCGAACGCCAAGCGGAACATACCTCGTAAGCGTAAGCAGGCGGCTCGGGGACTGCCTCGGGAACAGCGGTGGGAATCTGGTCTACCTACCAGGGTAGAAGCCTCTTTTCCTCCTTACAACCGACAAATGATCATCGGCCTGACCTCACCTGTGTGCAGAGGTTCGTTCGGCACTAGCTGCAACAGCTGCAAACTCGCTGGGGAGTGGCCGTCCGCAGGCTCCCAGGTTTTGACGTGTACCTGCGGAGACGGTGGGGGTGGATATCGGAGTACTTCGATTGATCTCAGTGAGTGTATACACGAGCTGTTGCTGCTGCGATTGCTGACGCTGGAGACAGACACCATTATCGGCAACAACAATGGGAATTTCGCTTGCTGATTCGATGGTGGCGACGGCAGCGTTTTGGTATGATGTGGTTGGGATTGTGACAGTCAGCAGTATGGTGCATCGAAACATGCTTGTTTTTCGAGTGTGAGTGATTGGGTATCATTGTATCCTCCTCTGCCTTAGATTGCTCTATATCGCCCACGAGCCCGCCAGTGCTGCCCCAAGGTATCAAGACGCGCTGTATGCACATGAAGTCTTCGAATAGAACGCCAATCGCCAATCTCACTCGCGCCAGTCCCAAAGATATATTCCCACCGCGCGGTCTTGTTTCGTTCAACTTCAGCGCAACGCAATCTCTCCCTGCCGATGTTGCCGGATGTGTAGGAATGCTTGGGAGCCGCAGAAGAGGAGGAATACCTAGTGATCACCAACGTCAGCTACACTCTGCCATGATTTCGCCTGAGGTCTGATGTAAGGCGTACCGCGTATACTATCACAGCCCCAAACACCGCACCCGCCACCTTCTTGCCGTCTTTAGGGTCTTCTGTGCTGCCCATCATGCTGTGGTGGCCGTTGGCGAACATGCTGCCGATGGCGGAGAGGATGACTATGGCGAAGGCGGAGATGACGATGCACGTCCTGCGAGTGAAGGATTAGCTGGCCTGGAGATCGTTGCGGAAAGGTTGTGGCAAGGTACCAGGCATTGAACGCTGGAGAAGAATCAGTATGTGTAGTAAATGCGTGGCAGCGAGCTAGCATTGGGTCCTACCTGAGACTACGGGCTTCATGGCTGTGGTGGTGTGGATGTAGCTGCCTGTGAGGCGGAGAGTTTGGAGTGGTCGCAGACGGGCGCAAGTCGCTGTAGGAGGTTCGGTGCCGGTGTGGAGGTCGGAGGGCACTTGGCGGTATATGCGGAAGTCGTTTTGATATTAGTAGAGTGTTGATGTGAGAGTCGACGGCGTGGTGTTTCTCACGCACCGAAGTGAAGGCTCATGGGAGGTGACGAAGTCGTCAAGCGTGGGTGCCTCAGGCCGACGGTCCCGCAACTTCACCTCGACTCCAAGCCGTATGTTTCAACGCTTCCTTGAACGATATAACAAGTCACCTCCGGGTGCACAAGCAACACAATGCTCTCAGGCATACTGCTCTTCAATCAGAAGGGCGAACTGCTTATCATGCGGGCGTTCAGACAAGACATGCGTCCCCGACTCGCAGACGTCTTCCGGATCCAGGTCATCAGCAATCCCTCCATCCGCTCCCCGATCCTCACCCTCGGTAGCACGACCTTCAGCCATATCCGGAGCGAGAATATATATATCGTCGGTGTATCGAAGGGCAATGTCAACGCAGCGTTGGTCTTCGAGTTCCTTTACAAGCTCGTTTCCCTAGGCAAGAGCTACTTCGGCCGTTTCGACGAGGAGGCTGTCAAGAGTAACTTCGTAATGGTCTACGAACTGCTAGACGAGATTCTGGATTTTGGCTACCCCCAGAACACCGAAACAGACACCCTGAAGATGTACATCACAACCGAAGGCGTCAAATCCGAACGCGCGCTCGAAGACAGCAGCAAAATCACCATGCAAGCCACCGGAGCGTTGAGCTGGCGTCGCGACAACATCAAGTATCGCAAAAACGAAGCCTTCGTCGACGTAATCGAAGACGTCAACCTCCTCGTCTCTGCCTCCGGCACCGTCCTCCGCGCCGACGTCAACGGCGCAATCGAAATGCGCGCCTACCTCACCGGCATGCCCGAATGCAAATTCGGCCTCAACGACCGCCTCACGCTCGGTGAGAACGGCGCGGACGTTAGCCTCGGCGGCCCAGTCGGCAACAAGAGCGGGCAAAAAGCCTCAAAAGCCGCCGCCGGAAGCGTAACCCTCGAAGACGTGAGCCTGCACCAATGCGTCAAACTCTCCTCCTTCACCAACGACCGGACGATCTCCTTCGTCCCGCCGGACGGCAGTTTCCAACTGATGACCTACCGCGCGACCGAAAACGTCAACCTCCCCTTCAAAGTCCAAGTCATCGTCAACGAAATCCGCAAGTCCAAAGTCGAGTACTCCATCGCCATACGCGCCAACTACGGGCCCAAGCTCTTCGCCACTTCTGTCGTGGTCAAAGTGCCTACGCCGACCAACACGGCTTCCACCACCCACCGCGTCACGCAGGGCAAAGCTAAGTACGAGCCCTCGGAGAACGTTATCGTCTGGAAGATCGCGCGGTTCACTGGGCAGAGCGAGTTTGTGTTGTCGGCGGAAGCGGAGCTGGGGGCGACGACGCAGCAGAAGGCGTGGTCGAGGCCGCCGTTGAGTATGCAGTTTAGTTTGCTTATGTTTACGAGTTCGGGGCTGTTGGTGCGGTATTTGAAGGTGTTTGAGAAGGGGAATTATTCGAGTGTGAAGTGGGTGAGGTATATGACTCGGGCGGGGAGTTATGAGATTAGGTTTTGAGGATGAGGTTATTGCGGTATTTGGTGCCTGCCTCGCATGGTTGTTACGAGGATGAGTGAGCAGAATGTGCGGAGTGCAAAACCTGTTGATCTGCCTGAGGCTGTCGAATGAGGTCGCCAACTGGTTTCACTGGAATATTTGCAGCGTGGACAAGTGAGCTTTGCGCTGACTCCCTCACTTCGAAGCCGAGACGCAACATCGCATCAAGACCACCATCGCCACCACTTCCGCCTCGCTAATTCGACCACGCTTTACAACAATCATTCCTGCTAATCATGGAGTCTAGCTCGCTGTCTTCGCAGGACAGCTCGCCGCTTTCGACACCTGGGCACACCCCATCACCACCGCCAGATATGGGCATTTACTCAACCTCATCGGTGAACTCGCAATCAGAAGCCATTCTAGCGCAGTCAGGCTCTCACAGAGCTTGGTTGTTAAGCGTCCAAGACGAAGCTCACCGCGTAATCTCGCCCATCTCGCCGCAGGACACATTCACAACACTATCGCACGATCCGAGCACGGACATGGTCACAAGCTCACCGCTAAGCACACCACCTACTTCACCATCTCATGAACTCCCAACCCCACCAAATCACTACTTGCAACCACCCATCGACCTGCTGCCTGCTCTCGAACAACCCACAACAACACAGCTGGCGAAGACTGAGGTGAACGAATCGGGTTCGACACTTGCGATTGACGAGAAGATGCCAGACGCCAGTGGCGTTGAGGGTGCTGAAGTGCAGGACAACGTGATGGCAGAGCCTGCTCTTACTGCGAACAGCGTGATGGCAGAGCCCGCTGTCCATGCGGCGCAAGCTGATGTACAACTTCAGAGCGAGGCTGAGAAGGAGGACCTTACTGATGCGTCGGGCACTCTCGCGGCGGACAACGAGCAACAAGCCACCCTGCCACCCCGGCCTACTCCAACGTTGATTGAGCTCATCTCAGAGGCTGTGAAGAAGGACAAGGTACGGTTGCAGTTCCTGACATACTTGGCGGACTCAGAGCTGATGAATTCTACAGAAATCTGTGAAGAGAGGTGATGTCGCGATCTTGGTTTCTTTGAAAGATATGCGCGGTACTCTCTTTGCTTCCTCACGGAAGCTCTTCGCCGCTTCAGAGGTTCTTGAAAAGGCGGCGCAACGACCCACTGGTGTTCGTGCCGATGATCCAATCCAGTATGTGTTCCTCCTCGAGATACAGGGAGACGCCGGAGCCATGGCCACGCTTGCCCCGCTGGATGGTTCACGGTCATTGGAGAGCTTCAGTGGCACCAACTACAGACCATACCTCGACGAAACTGTTAAGACAGAGCCAGGCGAACCGGCTGTACCTCAACCCCTGGATTTCAAGGCCTTCACGACCTTTCTTGCCCTAGTGGCGGGAATGCCAGCTGATACTAAAGGCCTCTTTACGGAGGACGCCGCGGGGGAGCTACTGCATCTCGAAGCGGTGATCGCTATCGCCACACCTCTAGCAGCAGAAGCCACGCTCGCCAACGCCTTCCCGCGCCTCGCCCTATTCTGGATGCATCACAACCTCGACGCCGTCATCGCAAAGCAGGCAGCCTCGTGGCTACAAATCGGCTTCATCCTTCGGCAACTGAACATCTATCATGAAGCCTTCCGTCATGTTGCCGGGGCCTACCCTAACTGGCCCTGGGATAAGAAGCACGACGAGCTGCCGGACGATGTGCTGGACGCCATCAAGCAGCGCTCGAAATCAGTGCGCGAGTTTCGGAAAGACATCGATCTGCGCTTGTCGACGCTCTCGGTGCAGATGGGTCCACGATTCGTCACGAGTCGTCAGGAGCCGAACGAGTATCACACGAGCCACGTTTTCCAGGATTGGATCACAAGTCACCTGATCTTGCTGGATCAAATTGAGATGGGTACATCGGCGGACGAAGGCGCAATCCACCCTACAAGTTGCCCAGCGCTGTGCGGGCACTCCCGTGACTGTTTGACCGTGGCGGGCTTCTATCGCATCATCAGCAAAGGCGGCGATGCCTACTTGTCTGCTGATCAGCTGGTGGCGGGCAACGGGTTGCTGAGTAAGGCTTCGCTGCCGGTGTCGGGCTGGGACGAGGGCAAGGTGCGCAAGAGACTCAGCCAGCTGAAGGAGAGAGCTGCGCAAATTGTGGCGCCCATGCTCACGTCGAACTCGTCGTTCAAGGAGAAGGAGACGCTTGGATATCTGACGTGTGTCGAGCCACCGGAAGGTGTTCCGTGGGACGATGGCGAGGAGGCGGATGGGATGGAGGGTCTTGAGTGAGCGTGGAGTCGTCGGCGGTGAAGTTTGCATGAGCCACTGTTCAATCACCCCACTCTGATTCAATGCAATGGAGGCGATGAATCTGGACGTGAGATGGGGCATGGTGGCGATCACTATGATGAGATCAGATCAAGATACGCGTGCTGGGGCTCTGGCCACACACATGAGCTCAATGAGCAGCCGAGGGTCTCTACAGTAGGTAATATGCCTCACTCGTAGGTAAGAGGAAGAAGCTCGGTGGGTAACAATATGCTGCTTCTCTAATTACGTGCTATCCCCTCCACTTCAAAAAGCATTGCTCGTCACCACTGAAACAGCAGATACTTTCGCCGCCACAGCGGTCACCCTCGCCTCCCAATTCCCACTTTCACATGAAAAGATCGCCCGGCTAAATCCCGGCGCCGCCATGGCAACAGATATATACAACTATCTCCTGCTTGCTTTCCAACCAATGAAGTAGCAAAACCAAGCCGCGCGGTGGCTGAGTTTAACGAGCTCTTAACCCATCAAATCTTGCAAGACATCTCATTAAGCAGAATGCAAGTTGATGAGCCACGACCCGTCTTTGGGTGAGAGCTATTTCACGGGACACACCCTTCGGGGTGTGTCTCAAACAACCGATGTGCTTCATGCACATCACCGGGGCTTCTCTTTCTTTTGCTTTTTTCGTGTGAAGTGAATTCGAATCGGTGCTGGTGGTTTGCGGATATTTGTTTTCGGTTGAGCCTCCAGAAAGGCGGTAGGATGAGGTGAGGTCGATCAAAGGCAATTGAGTGCGACATTCTTTTTGCAATGACTGTAGTCACATGATGCTGATCTTCCGCCTCTGCTCACAAGGCCATCCGGAATCTCCGAGCCCACAGTGCATCCTCGCTCTCAATAAAGCCTGGTCTTGTGTCTCCAGGAAGCTGGAGTAAAGACGCTCTCTGATGTGAGTTGCCGACACCGACCTCGAGCTGAGTGTCATCGCTTCATGGTATGATGCGTGCCTCCTACGTTTTCAGGGTATCTAGGTACGTGGCTCCAGCCGTTCGTGGCTTCCGCCAGCTGCACATGTGTCAAATTAAAGTTCCAATTCTTCAAATCGGACTGCCTTCTTGGGCGCCGCGGCCGTCCCATATCAGCTGTATGCGAATCTCACGTGGCTTGGCTAGCACGGTACTCCTTGCCCTCCCTCCGTAGTTGATCGAAGTCTGGGAACGAAATATAGCCATCTCGCTGCTGGCTGCACTCTTCCCAGCTTACTCGTCGCTCCATGCCAGGACCATCCTGTGGAGATGAGCTCAGGCTTTCTCCGGCGCTATTCCGTCGAGGTGATGCCGATCTCATTGCAACCTTGGAAAGCACGGATGTGGCATCCGTGGGAGAGGTGTTGCCTGAACTGGGCTTCGTATGGGAGTGTTGGCGATTGATGCAGGGTGGTGTGACGGTGCCTTTGGTCGCCGTACTCAAGGGCGCTCGCTTCAGCGTCCTGGCAGCCATGATATGGTCAAGTGGATGTTGAGATGGTCAGAGCGATAGTTTAGAGACGTGTGGTGGAAGGAAAAGCAGGTCAAGCACTGGACCCAGCGTCTTCCAATTTTTGCTCATATAGCAATCGCAAGTCAAGCAACGTTGGGAAGTAAAGTAAACTCGATGAGCGTAAACGCGACAATACATAAGATGTACTTGCTCAACTGTAGCCAAGTATCTACCCGATCGGTACCACCGATGCACGTCTTGCATTCCATTCCACAGTCCCTCCCAATTACGATGACGTTGGGCAGCATGGATGTGCTGTCAAGCTGCTTCTGGCTTTTCGCGGGCCGCATGTGCAAACATGTTGCAGGGTCACGTACGAGTCGCGTGCTCTGCGAGCTTGGTGACGAGGTACGAGGAGCTGTGTCGAAACACATGGCGCCTCTCGAGCGACGCGGTGGCTTAGTCCGCGGAGGATGGAGATACACCGTGGTCGAGAACAAAGGCTTAAAATCTGCCCGACAACCGTGCTTGCCAACGAACATATGCCGTGCCTGGAGTGTGGACGCCCTGTCGACTGTTTGGGTGCAAAGGTCGCCGAGTTGGGGTAGTGGTCAAGGGCTAGAGTGGCTAGAGGCTGACGGCAACGTGGAAAGCGATTCCAAAGACGGGGCAGTCGGGACGTCCAGACGAACTAGACGTAGCTTGCAGCAAGCCTCGCGGCGCCTTCCTATAGGTAACTTCGCATTCTCTTGGAGACAGAAAGTTCATACACCGACTTTTAGTGGGAGTGATTGGGCACAAGTTCCACAATTTCCATGGAGAATGGAGATGCAGCTGTGGGCTACAGAGTCCTGATCTTGCTTGCTAGAGTAACGGTGTGAATCGTGGACGAGATTGAAAGGTGCCACGTGGTACATGGACAAGGAAGCAGGAAAACGACATGCGGGTGTGAGACCAGGGTGGTGTGCTGTAGCCAAGATGTCGTTCCAGCCCTTCAACCCCGCTATGATTTCTGCATCCAGATTAGGCAGTTGTGAGCATCTCTGGAAGCCGCGGCAGTACCGTAAATATAGCACCGATATATCGACGGACATGAGTAATTGCCTTATAAGCGGGACGTCGGACTTGTCAAGCACATATCTATCGCACGATTTAGTCTATCAGTCAACACCCTAGCGAACCCAATAACTCCTCTGTCGTAAAGCTGGTTCGATGATTGTAGCCTGCAGGAAGCCTTCAGCACAGAACAGTACAAGAATGTTGTGCGGCGTGTTGAGATACCACACATGTTGCGTTGTACCGGCATGAAGTCTTGCAGTGATGGTGGTAGCAATCAGCAGTAGATCGGTTGGCCAACCCGACCTGCAAACACAGGCATTGCGTCTACTGTGTTCCTCATCGAAACGCTGTCTCAACCGTGGACGAGCGTTGTCAACCCTCTCACGCCGGTAGCGTTGGCGCTCAAATTGTCTCAATGCTGGAGACTGTCAGCATCCTCAGGTCTATCGCTTGTCAATGGCCACTTACATCCACATCATCCCACGGACGACCATGTACGTTGCCCAGCTCTTCCATATTCATGATCTTTCCCGTGGTGACTGTACAGAAATTAGCGCTGCCGCGGACATGAGACAACGGGCCCAAAGTATTACTCACAGTAGCCAGCATGAATCTTCGCATCAATTTCGACTCGACTATCCTCTGGTATCATGTCGTCAGGAATAGGCACCTGTGCAGAACATTAGCGAGCCGTTCTACTCAAGCCCAAACCCGTATGACATACCCTCTCCAGAATCGGTATCCCCTGCTCGACAATAGCATCATGCTTCATATTCGACATACTCATCATCCGATCGATTTTCGTGATCCCCAGCCAGTGCAGCACATCAGGCATGAGCGCTTGGAACCTCATATCCTTTACTCCAGCAATGTTCTCCGTTCGCTGGAAGTACTCGCTCGCTTTGTCAGAGCCACGTTTTCGTGCGTTGTAGACGAGATACTTCGTCACTTCTCCCAATGCTCTGCCCTCCTTCCGGAAGTAGATCACAACACCACTGCCGCCTCGCTGTGCCTCTTTGACAGCTTCTTCAATTCCGAAGATCAGATAAGGCCGACATGTGCAGATGTCGGAGCCGAAGACATCGGAACCATTGCACTCGTCGTGGACTCGTAGAGAAAGCTTGACGTTTGGATCGCTCATCTTGGCCGGGTCACCAAAGCAGTAGACCGTCAAACCACCTATGGGTGGCAAGAAGAGCTTGATGTCGTTGCGTGTGATGAGCTCGGGATAGCTACCGCCAGTGTTCTCGAACAGCGAGCGACGTAATGCGCCCTCCTCGATGCCGAATCGTTCCGCAACACCTGGAAGGTACCAAACAGGCTCGACCGCGAACTTGGTCACGCTCAACTCTCCAGTTGCATTGAGGCATATTTTGCCATCAGGGATGAGGCGGCCAGCGCGAACGCTCTCTTCGAGCTCGGGAATCTTCATATGGGCTCTTGTGATAGCGATAGAGGGTCGAATGTCCACATTTTCGTCTTTGATAAGGTCTTTGAACAGCCAGGGCGCTAGATGACCATACGGGTCCATGGCTACGATCTTCTTCGGATCGCCCCATGCTTTGAAAGGGCCAAGATCGGCAGCTGGCTCTGTGTTGGTGAAGTCGGGCTTGTGGTCGGTGTCGAGCTGATGCGACGCGACGGCTAGAGCATAGTAGAAGGCATAGGATCCGCCGTGCGCTCCAACAGCATTTCGTCTCCTGATCGTAGAAGGACTTCTTGACGCTACTACCGGGCCTCGTTTCGTAGGATCGCCTTCGCCCCATGACATGGGTACAGGGTCGACGCCAGCTTGGCCCGGATAAGAGGTTAGTATGATCTTTGATTGCGTGGTGCTCCCTTTCCTTGGCGTAGGTGATGTTGAGGCCGAAATGTCTTTGCCATACCCGTCTATCGAGCTTGTGCTGCCTCGAGAGGGATGTCCTCGTGGTGCGAGTCTTGGACTCTCTGCCTCGATCTTGGGACTTGGTTGAAGTGCATCCTGGACGGTGCCGTTTTGAGCTTGCTTCGCGCCTGAGAGGACGTTGACTCGGCCATTGGTTGCGTCGACGACGGAAGCCAGATGAGCTTGCTCTAGTCGGAGGGTGTTGATTGAAGCGATGATGGCATCAAGCTTAGCATCGAGGGAGGTCTGGCTGGCGGCTTCCATGCTGTAAGACTGATGGCGAAGTATTGTGAGAGAGCTTTTTCAGGAGCACAGCGTTCTCAGGGGCTGATAGTATACTGTATATGCGGCCTTGTACAGCTGCGTAAACAATGGTGATCCAGTTGCAGCGTTGTCTATTCACTGTGTGTTTCCATCAGCAAGCAGCGCTCTCGTAGGGGATCATGCAGGCATCACAGTACTTTGATCTCAGAACGAACATCGGATATTTGTGTTTGTAGTCGCAACAACAACTCTGGATGGTCTCAAGATAGCCAAAGATATGCGCATGCACGTGCTCGATGATCCACCTTTGTGCCTCAGGCTCGTCACAGCCAGGGTCGTCGTTCCTCCAGTTCTCAAGACAACCTCGAAAACAACATCCACAATCTATTTAATTTTCGACAAACATGGTACGCGCAACAACCCCCAGCTTGGTGGAACACGTAGCTAACAACAACAGGGCAAACGAAAGGCAAAGGCGCGCAAGCCAACCGGTCCCAAGAAGGTACAGTCTCACTCGACGACCTGCTCGGCCAGTGCACAGCTCATATGTGAACAGCGCGAACCTCTCGCCACGACATTCCGATGTGTCTTCTGCAATCACGAAACGTCCGTCTCCGTCAAAATCGACAAAAAGGCCGGCGTGGGTAATCTGAGCTGCAAGTCGTGCGGACAGGCGTTCCAGACCGGCATCAACTGTACGATACACGGCGCGTTCACCCTGTAAACCCTACTGACCTACGACAGATCTCACACAACCCGTCGACGTCTACTCCGACTGGATCGATGCCTGCGACGCCGTGGCCAAAGACCAAGCGACTGTCGCAACACCATCCATGCCTCCGGCAGTGAGCCAGCGATCAGGAAATACATCGGCGCGCGCAGGCCTCGCACCAGGCGAAAAGTACACTGCGGAGGATGACGGCTTTTTAGTTGAGGACGAAGAAGACGCAGAAGCGGAGTTTGCTGATGATGAGTGAGCTACACAGTCAAGCAACGCTGCACGAAATATCTCAGGCGACGGGCACTTATGCGAGGAGTTGGGAAACAAACGACGTAGCAGTGCTACAGTGGATGCGGACGACAGACCGTGAGCTGTCATTACACTCGAGGATCGAGCGGAATGTGCAGGGCGACGAAGAAGCTCAGGCAGACACGCCCATGGATGAAGCTCAAGGCGTCCGTGGAGACGCTCCTCAGTCGAGTAATGACGACGATGGGATGAGGCAGACGAGACGGTCTTTGAGACGTCTTATGTTACGAGAAGGCAAGGAATGATTATTCATATCAGTGAACCACCAGCAGTCCAGGAATCCTTGGCAACAGCCTGATATCGGTACTGTGTCAAATGCTCCATGGTTCGTGGTCTCCTTGTAGGGCAGCTGGTGGGTCTTCAGTCATGATGAATGAGCAATTCGGCAAGATGATCATGACCTCTGGCCCAGCCGTGCCATCAAAGAGTCAAACTTCGCACGCTTCCGCACGTGAGCCCGGAGAGTCGTTGTAACTCTGCTTACCACCTCGAGAGTTCATCAAGCTACCAATCACTGCAACCACATTATCACTCCAGCACGCACAGCCTCTTTTTCAAGCTTCCCACGAATATGTTATCTTCACTTGCAAGACCTTCTTGCCACTCGTCACCGCCACCAATTCAACAACAGGTACAACAACTCAACACCACCATCACCACAAAACGCAAGAATGGTCCTCCGCCCACCCCCCGCCTATGCAGGCGCCGCAGACCCCAACTTCTCCCCACCAAACTACTCCCGCGGCCTCTTCTCCAACTACCGCGCCAACTCCAAATCCGCCCCCGTCGACATCGAACTCGGCCAAGCGTCAGCTTCAGCAGCCCCAGCCTCTCAACCAGCTGCGCCAGCTGCCCAGCCCGCTCGCGAAGTTGCCGCCGCACCAGTCGTCAAGCGGAGCTGTGCTCCACCGGGAGGCAAGCGGGCGTGCTGTCTCGTGATCCTGGTGGTGGTTGCGTTCTTCGCTGGGCTGCTTCTGTTGTTGTGGGGAATCGGCACGCTTGGACCTAGCGCGCCGGATTGTAGGGATTATCCGAATAATGAGGGGTGTGTTGTTTATCGTCGGTAAAGGGGCGTGGTGGGTGAGGAATGGGTGGGAGCGATGGATGGAAAGGGAGGGGGGTAGGCTATGGAACGGGTGGCTGTCGGGAGAGTGCCATTTGAGGAGTGTGAGCAGTCTTGCATCCCAGACATGCTGAAGTCGAGCGGCGCTTAGGAAATGATTGTATTCCAGCTTCTCTTCAATAACACATCATTAATGAGCTCGTCCATCTAACATCCTCGAATCGTCCTTGTCGTCATAGCTCTCGTCGTCGCTGCCATCTGCCAAGGTGGTGTCCACAGACTCGTCAATCGCATCGTACATCTTCCCGCCCCGAGAACGTGCAGGCGCTCGCCACTCCATACCAGCCGCTCGGCTCCTGAACCGCCACATAGCCCAGCACATCAGTCCGCCGACGGACGCACAACTGAGCACGCCCATGAGGTAGATCAGCACTGGGCTATCGAAGGCGGACGTAGGTTTTACGGCGGCATGCTCCCATCCTTCCTGCTTCGCTATCTTGGCTCCAAGTACCACAGGATGATTCGGGCTTGCGGGCGGCATGGTCTTCACAACCGCCGAACGACCTAGCACCCGATCGTCTCGATCAACCGCCTCGAGAACAAGATACTCCGCAAAGCCGTCGTACGCTAGCAGCGTTTCCGAAACCATCGCGAGGCACTGAAAGCAGTTGTTTCTCATCCTCGCCGTGCGCCGTAGTCTCGTACAAATTCCAGCCTACGGCCTCGGTAGCACCGTTCCAGCTCACATACACTACTGTCGCCAGCTTCGACGGAGACATCGCGACTGCTTCAGCATGCACATCCGGCGGTTGCGACGGCAGACCGACCCACGGGAATTTGAAGCTTCGATATGACTTCAGCTCTGGGATCCACTCTGCCTCCATCAGGACCGTGTCGTTGGGCGAGTGTTCGCTAATCAGCGACTTGGTCCACCAGCTCGCGAACACGTTCCCACTGTCGAGGACTTGGAAGGAACCTCTGCCGGGCGAGTAGTCGCCACGCGGGTGGTTGTATGTTTGGAGAACCGCTGCGGTCATTGGGTAGGTGTCGGTGCGGAGGGACATGATGATGCCGCGGGATTGGGAGTTGGTGGTGTGAGGTGTTCCAGGCCGGATGGCGTTGTCGAGGAAGGAGAGCACGATGTGCGTTGAATTCTGGGATAGGACGCGGGAGTGGTGCTGGCCTGAGAAGTGGCCGTCGATCTTGAAGTCGGAGGTCTTGCCACCCAGCCGCCAGACAATATGGCCATCGTCGCCAGAGATCTTATACAGTGTGTCGGTGTGTCTGCCGGAAAGTAGATAGTCTCCGTCAGGAAATTTGTCGATGGAGTTTGCGTGGCTGCCGTCAATGTCAGTTAAGCCATGCCAGATCAGGAGAGGAATGGACTGACATAAAGTCCCACCTCTTCTTGCAAGAAGGCTGAAGATAGCTCTCATTGATTGGAATACGGTCTGCGCCGTCCCACTCGAACAGCACCTCCCATGTCGCCGTATCGTACTCCTTGAACCCACTCGTTATAGCTTTGCATTGGCCATCGAACCCGACCGCCGCGGACTCCTCGGCCGATGCCTTGTACCGATGAATATTCATTTGTAGCGCTCGCGTGCCGTTCTCAACAACATTGAAGTCGTGCATATTGATATTCGCTTTGTCCAGCGGCAGCCTGTCCCGAAACTCGTAATGTTGGTTGACCATCGCATCCACGCCGTCATGCCCGTATATTCCGGTGAGGACCTGCTCTCCATTCACGTACTGCACGCGGAAATCGTCACGTTGTAGCCTTTGAATAGTGGTGCTCCGCTCCAGATCAGTTCACCACGGCGGTCGTAAATGTGCGGTCCAACCCAGGCGCGGTTGTCCTTGTCTCCTTGCTCTACCCACTCGTAGGTAGCTACGAACCAGTAGCCAGGGTCGAGGGCTTCCTCGTCATAGATCTTGACTTTCCACCGCGGAGCGTCGATGTCGGGCCGCTATGGTCGACCATTAGTGCTGGTTTGGTGAGTAGGTCAAGCAGCAATACTTCCACCTACCGAAATGAAACTGAAGAACTCGCGGCGATGGACCTGCTCATCTTCATCGATCATCGAGTCGCCAGTATCGTACATGCCCTGCCGTCTGGCGAGTGCCGCTGAGACCGTTGATGGCCGAGCTGTGACGTTCCGGACAAGACTGACGAGAAGAATGGAGAAAAGGACATCTCGAAGGTACGGACAACGGCATAGTGGAAGCAACATGAGGATGGTAGAATGAGTGACAACCGTCGGTCCCGGAGAGCTCAAAAAACGAACGAAAGACGGAAATGTGGTACTCCACCAACACCTAGAACACTCACCTTATATCAACCAGATCGAACAGCCCGCGCAGCCCGTCCCTCATCTCGCCAGGCCGTTCAATTTTTCCATTGTGGCTTTGTGAGGGCGTCTTGATACCGCACTATACACCAGCCCGTGAATACTGTCCCCTGCCAGGAGTATAAAAAGCCACATCAGGTACAAGGTACGAGAAGGATGTAGAAGAGGAAGACGCCTAATTAGCCAAGCCGTCGACAAGAGGCGTTTTGAAACAAGGTCTAGCGGGTGATATCCTCCGCCACAAGTGAAGGAACAACACGTGCGGAAAGCTTCTTCTGGCATCTCAGTGCCACATTGGGTTGGAGATGGTGTAGCCAGGACGGGCTGGGTGTGATGAGTATCGTCGAGTGCAGCCGAGAGGAGCGGAGCGGAATAGACGGGAGACCCCTTTGAATCTTCCTCCAAACGGAAGCGGGCGAAGTTGTCTCCGGAAGGCAATTGCACGTGAAGGACTCGCCGGAAGCTGCGGTTGAGCAGGCGTCACTGCCTTGATGTGATTACATTTATATATCTCATATTCCTCCGTCCCACTCCCTAGCAGTATATGTACATGTACTCTGTGACAATGCGCTCAACCCACCGACCCTGAACCCTCAAGCCTCCTGATCGACGCCCAACCTCGAAACCGGGTCCTCGGGACCGGCCGCATATGCAACAGAATATCAAACGACCAAACTGATACCACACCACCTACAACCGCATACCGCACCCAAACATGCGCCGCGGCATCCTAATCTTCCTCCTCCTCCTCCTCGCCTTCCTCCTCCTCGCCCTCCACCAAGTCTGGACCCTCCTCTCCCTCCTCATAGTCTCCGGCCACCAATACGGCATCACCAAACCCTCCCTCCCCGCCCTCGACTCCCCCCGCATCGACCCCCCCGCACCTCTGATCCCCAAACTCTTGCACCAAACATGGCAAAACACCTCGATCCCGGAAGTCTGGCGCTCTGCTCAACAAAGCTGTCTCGACCTGCACACCAAGGAGGACGGATGGGAGTACGTGCTCTGGACTGACGACAAGATGGACGAGTTTATGCGGAAGGAGTATGGGTGGTTTATGGACACGTTTGAGGGGTACCGGTATCCGATTCAGCGGGCGGATGCGATACGGTATTTCGTTTTGTACCATTACGGGGGCGTGTACTTGGATCTGGACGATGGATGTAACCGCCCGCTAGAGCCTTTACTGCAGTATCCGGCCTGGGTGCGGAAGACGGTGCCGACGGGGATCAGCAATGATGCGATGGGTGCGGCGCCAGGACATCCGTTTTTCAAGCGGGTGATGGATGAACTAAAAAGTTACGATCGCAGTTGGATTCTGCCGTATATCACTGTCATGGGATCGACGGGGCCTTTGTTTTTGAGCGTGATGTGGCGGCATTATACGACTGATGGGTTGAATGAGGGAGATGGGGTGATAAGGATTCTGTTTCCGGAGGAGTATCAGGGGACGAAGTGGGCGTTTTTCACGCATCATTTGGGGAATAGTTGGCATGGGCAGGATGTGCAGTTGATTTTTTGGGTGAGTCGTCCTTGTCGTTTCATTTATTGTCGTTATATGCTAATGTCAAGGTAGATGGCGCACAACTGGTGGCTCGTAACCATATTTGGCTTCTTGCTTGGCTTCAGCATTATCTTCGCCATCTGGTGGACGTACCGCCGTTTCGTGCTCAAGAAACCGGCCGGCGACGTGCCGAAGTGGAAGATCGCATCCGTGCGGTCGAGGTTCCCATTCTGGCGGAGGGCGAGTGCGCAGAAAGAGTACGAGCTTGTGAGCCAGCATCAGGTCTAGGAGTCCTGATGGGGAGTCCGTTGATGGCGGCATACCTGGGATTGCTTATAGCGACGGCGTTGGATTGTACTGGTTGCTTCTTAGACCTAGAACGCTGGAAACGAAGAGCTCGACCAGCGAGTAATTACCTAACCACCTCGCCCGTCTATTCGAGCGAGGTTACTCCTACACTAATGTATACATCTGGCTGCTCACTTCACCATCGTTGTACAGGGCGAGTACTTCTCCGTGCATCCAGCCTGGTATATGGCACTCTCCCACGAGGTTATAGCAACCGTGCTGTGGCCACCAGGGTTTCAGAACGTGCTCGTACTTGCTTTTGAGAGCATTTTCAGAGCGGACCGCTACTGCAACCTTTGAACCGTACGGGATGATGACCTTGTCGCCCGGCTGTAGCTCGTGGTGTGTCCAGCCCACCAGCCCAGAACGAGTATAGAAAGACCGCAAAGCCTCCAGATCCCGCGCTGGCCAATGGCTCAGATCCGAGCGCAAAGCTTGTCTATCTCGTGGCTGTGTGACGAAAGGATGGACTGGCAGTTTTTGAATTTCCTGCGCCCATCGCTCCACCTTCGATGCGACCAACATGTTGTGTGCACGGTTCCCGGCCAAGAGAGTTCCAGATCTTTTCTCCGGTGGAATGCCGATGTGCGAGACCACATCGCATTTGAATGCCTCAATCCTCAGGATTGGGCCTTCGACACTGAACGCCACCGGCTCCGAGCCCGAGGCAGAATACAATGCTATCGGCATCCGCGGCTGCTCTGTTTGCAACGGTTTCCAGAAATCTGGCATCCACGATGGCATGCTGCTTGTGGTGGTCGAATGCACGAATTTCAAAGATGGACCACTCTTTCGACTTCCGTCATCCTCGCGCTGCCGAGTAGTGAGCACATTCACGCCCCTTCCCCTTGGCCACTGGTCAAATAGGATATCTAGGTTTGAGGTGGTCTTGAGATGGCATTGCACAACGTCCTGCCAGAGTTCTACGACAGCAGAACCATACCTGTAACGCACCTTGATCTCTTCTCGCACAGCATCATTCGCGAGCCCAAGTAGGCTGTAGACGCGGTCCAGCGGGTGAGAGACACTCGTTGAGATTGTCGATCGTAGTAATGGTGCAATTTCCATTCCTTGAGGATTGCTGCGTATCTGCTCTCTGAGCCTCGCCAGAGTAGTAAACTCGTCCTGGGCTTGCGCGAGGTTGCGAACAGTCTCCGGTTCAACTCGACGAAAGTCTTGCGCTATAAGTACGTTGGTCTCTTCAGCGCAGAACAGATCCACGAAGTACCGCCAGTCAGTAACGTGCGAGCCAATGCAAACCTTTACTGTCTCACACGAAGCGACCTCTTGCACCACCCACGACCTTCGGCACCAGACTTTCAATGCCCTGTTCGACAGATCGTTCACTATCCGGAGCGAGAGACCTGCCTGCTCATGCCGTGCTAAAATCATCGTGAGGTCATCATCGGACACGTCCGCTCCGAGCCACACAAAGACAACATTGGCTCGGCCATAGATGGTCTTCATCTTTTTGACTTGATCACTCTTCTCTGCGTTCGACGCCTGGTTGATACAGAGCGCATCCACCCACGGCCAGCCTGATGAGTTTACTCGGGACACATTGGCAAGTGCGGCGCTGAGATCTTCACTAAGCGCTGCAATATCGGTCGCTCTGCTGGTCGAAATATGAACGATTTGGTCAGCAGGAGAATCGCCCCAGCTATACGAGAGAGCTGCATACGACGGAGCACTGAGTGGGTGCAGCGGCTGAAGGGTGAACGTTTGCATCTCGCAGGCCACTGATCCATCATCACGGATTGAGGGCCTCAAAAGACGTATGAACTCGTTCGTGGAGAATTTCTGGCGGTTGAGATGAGCCAGGTTTATACCGTATACAGATGTTGACGAGGGGGGCGTTTGGATCGTGGTATGCTCGTTTAAACCCCATCGTTTAGTAGCCAAGGCTCCACTGCGTGCGAGAGCTTCGAGAAGTTGATCGTAGATGGCTAGGTTGTTGTGCTTGCCCTTTCCCACGCGTTTGACGCTGCGATGGCTCCTAGGTTGGAAGGAACTTCGGCCGCTCGCCATTGCTTCGCTGTTACATGTAGATATGATATCCTGGAGAGGTGGGCAGGCCAGCTGAGTAGGACTTTCGGTGTTACCAGGTAGTGTATCAATCGCAAAGTAAGGAAGGAAGCATATGTTACGAACACATAGAGTGAGTGGGCAATACAAGTACCTTAATCTGACCACTGCCGTGGCGTTGCGTGTTGCACAGCCTGGCAGGTTAGCTCTTCTACAGCTGCATATGCACCATTGCAAGGCAATGCTCTCGATCGTTGAGATGTTACAGCGCTTTTGACTGTCAAGACGTCGGACAGGCCAACAAGTAGAGGGGTAAGACCGAGATCAGAGTCACAATATCCCAGAGAGGATCCCAAGAGGAAGTTGAAGAAGAAATTCATCGAAGTCGAAGTTATCGCAAGCCTCAGGCTTGAGTCTTGGCAAACGCACGAGCCACCTCGCACCTTCGCCAAAATTTGCGGAACCACTTCAGCGAACGTCACGCCAGCGAACATTACAACCACAACCTCTGAAGACATCGACGACACCCGTCAAGATGCCTGTACGTACTCGCCGACTCCAGAAATACTCACGAAAATACTGATGAGCATGGGAACAGTCCCACAAGACCTTCCGCACGAAGCAGAAGCTCGCGAAGGCGCAGAAGCAGAACAGACCCATCCCACAGTGGATTCGCCTGAGGACCGGCAACACCATCAGGTATGCATACCTTGTAAACCCAGCCAGAGGCGTCAGAGCATGTGGAAAGGATCGGAGTACTGATGAGAGAACCACAGATACAACGCGAAGAGGAGACATTGGCGCAAGACCCGTATCGGCATCTGAACAACTCGCCTACCACACAATCATCACGGATGCGACTATGCGAATACTCAAGATGGAGGATGCATGACTGCCTGGGATGAGGAGGAGCGGGTATGGATGACGATGAGTTGGGTGGAAGGAGCATGGATGGCGTTCACATGAAGGCTGGCAGACGATTGTGGTTATGCTGGCACGATAGCTGAGCTGCGAATGCAACTGCGAAACCCACCACGCTCAAAATCACATCGTTTGTCTACGGAAGAGGGCCATGAAACCGTTGTTTTTCCAGCCAGAGACTTGCACAGTGCTTCGGCAGGCTTTCAGCTCTTCGGCTGAGAGGCTCTGGTGACGCGGAAGTGCTCCTATGTCTCCTCGTTCACGACGTCGTGATTCGTACACTCCAGCGCGGTCCCGCGGAAGCCTGTGTATGCCCTCTACGCATTGCATGCCACGAGTTCCACCATACACTTTGATCAGGCCCGACGAACTGCTCACCTGTAGGTTCGTGTCTACAGCCTTTCCACTTCGTGCCTTGCAAATCTACCCAGCCGAATCAAACTTTCGAGGCTTCTCACACCGGTCCACTCTGTAGTGCATACTTCGCAGTCTGCACACATGTCCGTTAGCACGCAGGCAGCACATCACAGCTAGCGAGTCGAATCCAACTCACCTTCTCAGTATCAACAACAAGCACCCCCTCCTCCCCCTTCCCCAATATCCCCACCCCCTCCCCCCGCTCAAACATCCTCACCCCACCCTGCTGAAACTTCATCACACAGCTACTCCCCGCATAACACACCCGATCCCCCTCCTCAACCTGCACCCCATTCTCCACATGCGCGACCCCAACCACATTCCCCTCAACCCCACACCGATTCGCAAACACAACCAAAATCTCCCTCTCCATAGAAGCCTCAAGAAACGGCAAAAACCTATGCCGCCAATACGCCACAGTCTCCATATCCGGCGTCCCAGGATCCGCCTCAATCTCCTCTGGGAGCCGGTGTGTGAGCCACGCCATGCTCAACACTACCAACCGCACATCGTGTGCGAGCATTGTTTTGGCGAATTCGTAGTCCGTCCAAGGCGCGGTAAAGCGGTAGGGGTTGATGTCCATGCAAACCCCGTGCCCAACCTTCCCGAGCGCTCCTAGGGTGCCGACGAAGAACGGGACAGCGGTGTCAGTATACGTGCCTGGATTCGCAGCGGAGCCGGATGGTCCTTCGGAGGCCCAGGTTTCGTCTGTGTAGTACAAAAATGCCTTCCGATAATTTGCGAGGATTGAGCCGGTGGGGGAGACGGTGACAGTGGAGTTATACTGCGTCGTCTGCTCGGTCGTTGGGTCGGTGTGGGTCTCCGGGTAGCCGGCTATGACATGGCATCCCAGCCGGACAGCTGTGGCGATGCACCATTCGGTCGTTGGGCCGGCGGTTGTGGGCTCGAGGTAGGGTGTTATGGAGGCGAGGGAGGGGAAGTTGTAGCCTGTGAATGCTAGTTCGGGGAGGACGAGGAGGTCGATGGAGTTGGGTTTGAGGGGGGAGAGGAGGGCGGTGGCGTGGGAGAGGTTTTGGGGGACGGCGCCGAGGTGGGGGGAGAATTGGAGGGTGGCGATCTTCATGGTGGGTGATAGCAAGGTAGTGCTTTCGTAAACTAAGTCTTTCTATCGAGCTTGCAGAGAAATAGCGAAAAAGCTCATGGGGAAGAGTGAATGGAAGAAGAAGGCCTGAACATTTTTACCAAACGTCACCGTGGAGTAGGAACCATTGTATCGAGAGTACAGTGTAGATGTCTCAGTAGACTTGGAGAAGCAGGTTTTACTCGAGAGGAGAAAGTCCTGAAGACAACGAGGTTGTCGTGTCGACCTTGAAGTCTGGTATAGCAGCACCACTAGGCCCGATCAGGTGCGATCTTCAAGTTCTCGACTTCGTTCGATGTGCACTTGAACACGTTGACATGCTCGCGGGCGATTCAATTCGACCGCAACCGACACAATGCCACCCCAGAGCAGAGGGAACGGCCAACCAGTGCCTCCTCTAAGACCAGCGCCAGCACCCTCAGGCTTCCAGTCCAAATCGACTCCGAACCTGCCCACATCGCGATCGTTCCAAAAGACCAAAGACAACGAGACTGAGGACACCACAACAAGCAACCTTGCCGGACAAGCATCACCCGACATCACATACTCGCCCTCCGAACCAGCATCCCTCGAAGACTTCTCCCTCGACGCCAACCTCTCCGACTCCTCATCCTCCTCGACCTCCTCAGCCTCCACGCACGCAGCCTCCCTCCCTTCAACCCGCCCCCTCTCCTACCGCAGCATCTCCCACAGCCACCTTCACCAGGCCCCACAAGCCTTCGCCCCCCCCTTCTACGGCCGTCCACCGACCCCACTTCCCCCTTCCCCCTCCCTAACATCCCTCCTCCGCCCAACCTTCAGCAGCAACTTCAACTCCCGCCCCACGACCCCGGACCCTTCATCAGACGAAGGAGGCGGCGCCAGCACACCCGCCACCCAACATCCACCAACCAGCAGCGCAGCCACCGGCAGCCAGACGCCCAACTCCACCCTAACCTCCACCTTCCGCGCCGCTACCAAACCGATCCCACGCGCCTCACCGAGGGTGCCGACATACGAGTACTACGGCTTCACGCTCTACCTCACCTCCTCGCTCTGCTTCATCGTCTACATCCTCTGGAGCTACCTGCCGAGTCCGTTCCTGCATCAGCTGGGCATCTACTACTACCCGAACCGATGGTGGGCGCTGGCGATTCCGGCGTGGACGGTCATGTTTGGGGTGTATATTTATGTCGCGTTGGCGAGTTACAATACGGAGTATTTGACTGTGCCGATGGGGGCGGTGGAGAGTTTGGTGGATGAGGCGGCGAGTGTGGCTGTGGTTGATGGGGAAGGGAGGGTTGTGCAGGCGGGTGAGAGGAGTTGGGTGGGGGAGGGGAAGAAGGCGGCTGGGAAGGCGGGGAAGAGGAAGGGTGGGAGGAGTAGGCAGGGGAGCTTGACTGGGGAGGGTGCTAGGGTTGGAGGAGGGAAACAGTTGGATTGGAGAGGGATGTGGAATGAGGGGACGGATGCCGTGATGGATATACCCATTGGTGGCGTGTGTGAGATACTATATGGACAGCATGGCGACAGCGACGACGAGCACGACTATGACGACCGTAATGTGAAGCATGATAAATGACCAACAGACTACCTCTGTATCATAAGATCTGACTGCACCGAAAGTGTGTACACTATGAGCCGACGACAGCGTTCCGATTGCTCTACAAAGACTTCAAGCCAATTCTTTCGCAGCCCAGATTGCCATTTCTGCGGCATAGCTAGGGAGACGAGGCTCCAGCGCCTCCGACAACGTTCAGAGGTCCGAAAACAGTGCCTGAGCGCCCAACCGAGTGCCAAGTACCGATAGACGCGCCGTTCTGCTCCCTCTTGGTCTTGGTGATTATGCCATCTTCGGTGGTGCATGTATTTTTGCTTCCTTCTCGGCTCTGGCGGTGGGAGAATGCGGCTGCGCATAGACGTAAGCTCTGCATTCGAGCAATGGGTGGCAACGCAGGACCAGCACTCGATATTCGCTAAGAGTTTGGTAGATCGATGACCGAATGGGGAACAGCGCAAGCGACCAAGACTGTCATTCAGTCTCCTGCCGTATGTTACCAAGCCGGCGCATGCTGGACGTATCGACGGCTGCCAGCGTCTCAGCTCGATGGCCGACGGCCTCGTAGAGACCAGGCACCGGCACTCAAAGCTTTCCGCGCACGATACATCTTCTGATGAAGCGGCAAAGACGGCTCCGCGGGACCTGTTACTCGTATCAACTCGGTCCCAGCTATCTGATCCTCGAGGTCACTAGCGCTCGTGATTTTGGCAGGTCTCGATCCGAAGGTCGCCGCTTCCCCGAAGACATCAGGACGTTGCTCCCGCGTGAAGTCCAGAACCCAGTGCGCCTCCTTGCCTCTGCCCTCTTTGTGCAAGACCTGCGCACATTTGACAATGGCAAACCATAATGTAGCCACACGCGCCCGTTCAGTGGCCCCGAACATGTATTGCGTGAAGGGGGCTTTGACAGTGGAATTTTGGTACGTTCGCAGGAATTCGAATAGGAGCATGCCGCTTGGCGCTGTGGGATGGGTCAGCATAAGACGCCCTCGTTCCCACGAAGCCTCAGCTGCGTTGTTGTGTTTCCACCACGGAACACTTGTCACGAAATCTTCGTATTGCTTCGGATCGATGTGAGCGTTCACTGTGGTAGTACAAGCTTTCACCAACCAGTAAGCCGGAGGAGCCAGTGGTACGAAGACCTCGCGACGTCGGGCGAGACGACACAAGCTGAAGAATGTGTTGAAAGATGCCTGGAAGGGTAGTCAGCTTGAGAACCGTGTAACAAGCGAAATCGGTTGGGCGAGACTCACTTGCAGGGGACGTGCTTTCGGTGACCAGAACGCCTGACATTCTGATTCATGTAAGATTCTGACTAAGCCAAGTCGGAGCTAACATGGTAGCAAGCTTACTAGCCATTATGTTAGTTGATTTCCAGCGTCTCAAGAAAAAAGCATTGGGACATACCCTATCAAAGAACGGAAAAGATCCTTTTTGTAGATATGTGGCGTCGTTATGCTGTCTCCTTCTCGGTATCCACGCGGCCGATGGTTCGCGAGAACCCCTGTTTGAGGGTTTAGCCAAACGGTTGGCTTTCATCCAGGGTAGCCGCGATCTCACATTGCCACAGGAAGTCCTCTGAGCCGGGACCTTCGGCGACCACGCAAAACACCATAGCGTACACAGCGGGAATATCAACCTCGAAGCGTCCGGGACATCAAGCACGAGAACATACTGAATGTCGGAGATTGTATAAGATCTATCAGCTCGTGCCCGTCTGTATGGAATAGCCATCGAAGAGCACGAGTGCCAGGCCGCTCTTCTACATATTGGCGTCGAGCGTCGTCTAGGTTCCTGTGCTTCGAGTGTATTTTGGTGATATGATCCAACAGAGCCTGGGCCGTCGTGTCGAGTGAAGCACACATGTCGTCGAGAAACTTCAATGGGTTCTTCTCAAGCACGCGGGAAGAACTTCCATCACCTTCCGCGCCGTCATGCTCGCCGATTAAGGCGTGACATGGCCGAAACGCGGGCGGTATCAGCCGTCAAGTGAGGTAGCTGTACCTGTTAGATATCCGAAACCTACGTCGGGCGAGAATCACGACTCACTACTCGTAAAAGTTGTCGCGGGTAATGCCAGATGAAGGACCTTCAGACGTATGCACCAGGCGTGGTTGATCGATGCACCTAGGACCTGGACGGCGCCGGAGTGGACTAGCACAAACTCTATCACGCCTCCACATCAGCGATGAAGCCTTGCGGAACATGGCGATGGCCATTGTTCATCCCATAAGGCCATCCTGTGGCGAGAGAAGCAAGAGATTACCGCCTGGCGAGAGAGGCGGGCTTGTGTAACAATGACACGATCCAGGACTTCCCGGATGCGAGACGCGGCCTCAAACCCTCCAAACTGCGGCACTTACGCTCCCTTGAGGGCGACCATGCGTGGACCGTCTGTCGTGGCGGGTGGATGTTGAACAATGATGTATACAGGCTCGAAGGTCGCGTGGTACCCACTGGAGGAAAGGTGAGGTGACTGCGGCTTGGCATTCGACCTCCACCTCCACCCTCGCTTGCTTCTTGCCCTCGACCTCTAGATACTCACATCAAATCCAGACCTGACAGCTTTCTTAGCGGTCGTGCTTCCGCACCACCAGATCCCAAAAGGAAGTGCTTCTACCGAAGGAGCTCGCTATTCAGTCTTCGACCACTGGACGGGCGCTCGTATAGAAGACGCCCTCTCCTCCGACCTCTGGGAATCCATAAGAGTGCCACAGCTTCTTCGTCTTCTTCTCCACGCCCTCGCAACGACGATCTGCTGCACAATGCGGTTATGACACTCCAGACGAACCGGTGACCTGTGCCGCTCCGCCGCTCAACCCACGTCGAGACCACGTTGCTGTATTGCGGAATCCAGAACGGCCGTGTTGGCGCCGTGCATGGGACTCGCGCTTGAGTCGCGTAATTGCTCATGGAATGTAGTTGATAATCACGCCGCCCACTCTGTCGGGACAAGGTCTAGGTCCAAACCAATGGAATCCGGAACATCCAAGGCGCTTGGTACATATCTTAGCAGAACGACATTGCCCGCACTATACAGACCTTCCTCGGGTACTCACACTTCACTGGCCATTGCGTTCAAGATTTGTTGTGGCCAATTACCCAAGGATCGGAGAACGAGTCCACTCCCGCAGGGCAATCATAGAGGTCCACGAAGAGTGCGGAGATCATTGGGCGAACGGATATGTGGTCGACGTGATGAATGTACGGACTGTATTCTAAAGGTTGGAATATAAAGGCAAGCGGCAGGGAGGTCGCTCCTGGCAAAGGATATCCACGTTGAGCCGCCTGCCCATACTGTAGCCTCGACGATGCTGCGCCTCTTATTCGCTCTCTTACCGGCCCTAGCGGTCTCCATACCACTAACCGTCACGAAGTATGCAAACACATGTAGTGCACGCGGGAGCGCCATCTACACAAGCGGCTCACACACATACACCCTGCCATTTACGGCTTCAATCTCGGAGATCGCAGCATCTGCCACCCCAATCGCTCACGTCGACGTCTGCCCGGCCTACAATGGACGGAACTACACCACTCCGCCAGGTGACTCGTACAGCGTACTCTGCGACGTCTCGGTCACTGGCGCGGTGCTTCCCAACATCCGGTCACGCCAAGCGAACAAGACTGGCCAGTCATCCCGGCAGAGCTGCATCACTGCTTGCGAAGAGAACACTGCTTGTGTAGCCCTCAACATTGGTCCAAGTTCATGCGAGTACTTCAGCAATGTTACCGGCACGAAGGATGCGCCTGGCTTTGCCGCACTTGTACTTGTTAAGAGATCCGCGAATTTCTCTTCTACAGCCAGCGATACTCTCTGGTCGAGTGAACCGTGGTCAGCACTATGGTCGTCAGCGTACCGTACACAACGACTGCCATCAGCGAGCACATCACTACTGCGGTTTCAACGTCCATCAGCCTCGTACCGACCACGGTAGTGTCCACATATCTGAGTACGGCTATAAGTAAGTCATATTCCTCTTTGCTTGCGTATCCGAAAGGCGGAACGACGAAGACGCCAATCCATTTCATATACAAGCGCTGTTCCACGTTCGCAGTCTCGCCGAGACCGTGTCGAGACATTGACATTTGAGAAGTTGCTAATGCTGCCACTCTCGCATCAGGTTTCATTCCTACTACCATTATTTCTACCTCGATCTCCACAGTCGACCGGACAATCTTTGTCACCGCGAAGACGGCCATACCTACGACGGTCGTGTCGACGGAGATCGTCACATCTGTGGCGACCACGACCAGCCTGGTGCCAACGACTATCGTGTCGACGTCTGTTAACACCTTGACTGTCTCCACAGTCCTGGTTACGACGCTCGTGCAGACGCACAATATCACGGATACTGCCACAGCTACTCTCACGGCCACTACCTCCTCCAGCTTCGCCGTGACCGGAACTCCGACCGTGATCACCCTCCCTAACAATCTTGGGACACAATTTGGCGGTGTAGACGTTACTAAAGGCTTTGCGAATCCAAATTTCATCCGGCCAGGGCTTTGTAACCTTGGCGGGCTTCCCAGGGGCCAATACGAGACACAGCACGTTTACTACGGTACAGATGGAGAATGGACATATCAAATACCGGAGTTCCTGGGCTTTACATGGGCATCACAACTCAACACCGAGACCGTCACCGGCGAGACGAAGGGCCAATATCAGCACAGCCTAAGTCAATCGTACTCCGCCAGCCTCGGGTTCGCTGGCTTCGGCGTCGAGATCCAGGATACCTCCGAGGAGACCACCCTGGTAGAGACGCACAACAAGTACGCTTCCTTCTACTCTCGGCAGCAGATCTTCCACGTCAGCGTGCGCCAGTATCCGGCAGCTCTACAAGACTACCTCAGCCCGAAAGCAACAGTTTTGTTCAAAGGTGGAGATGCCAAAGCCATCGTCGACACCTTCGGGACCCACTACATGACTTCAGCAACCTTTGGCGGGATGAAGCGGTTCGCGAGCACACTGGATGCCAGGGACGAGAATATTTCCACGAAGCTCGGGCAGGCGCTCAAGGCGAAGTTCGCTGCTGAGACAGAGGCTGGTGAAGTCTCGGGTGGGGCTGGAAGCGACAACAGCGACGCCACTGTGCAGAAGATCTCCTCTTCGATGGAGACGAAGAGCTCAGTTGTGTTCGGTGGGACGTATGTGACCGGCAACGAGGCTGCTTGGGTGGGTCTTCTGATGTCTGGTGTGCGTGAGATCTTGTCATCGCTGACCAAGCCTGAAACAGATTCCGTCCTTTACCGCAACCCGTCCGCCATCGACTTCGAGCTGTCGAGTCTGGCTAATCTCATTCTCGATCCTACGCTAAAGGCCGCTGTTCAAGCTGAGATCGATGGCAGGGTGCAAACTTCTGCTGTCACGAGCACTGCCTCGGCTTTGGTGATTTGGGAGAATCTCGGCAGCTAGCGAAACGATGGAGGCAGTGGTGCCGACGCAGGTAAGTTTTCTGGCGATCGTACCTCGGTGTCCGAACTGACCACTTGCATAGATTTCGCGACTGCCACGACGAACACCAAATAAGGCTGGTACACACTCGGCCAGTACGGTCTCGGATCCAACGGCTGGAACGCGGCGCTCTCGCAAGGGCTGCCCATCCGCAACCTCCCGGCCTCCTCGCAACGGGTAGTGATCAAACCCGACGGTCTCGCGAGGCGCTGGGGCAAGTCGAGCTCCTACGGTTTATACGAGATGACCAGCTCCAACGCCAGCTTCTACGCCTTGTCCGGCTTCTGGTACGGCACCGACAGCGCACCGTACTCCTTCCTAGAGAGCGACCGCGCGGGCATGGTCCACGAGAGCATCTCCCTTCCCGCGAGCGGTGGCGGCAAGCTGTGGACGGATGCCGGGTCTGGTGCAAACGACGACGCGGACGTGGAGAGGGATTACTACGGGCCGGACGACGACGATTCGATTCGGATTTTGCAGGTGCCGGACCGGCAGCCGGAAGCGCACTTCTTCCATACCAACCAGGACACGTCTACTTTCCGGAAGCTGGACTTTGCAAAGGTGCAGTTCGTGTCTAATAGATTCATCAATCCGGCGTGAGGCAAGCGGGCCTTTTGCGGCGAAGGGGAGACGCGCGCATTCTCTACATGTACTTCCTTGCCATCACTTAGCGGTCGCCTCTCCGAAGCGGTGTTTATATTCACAGGACACATCTTCCCTATCCATAGTATTTCGGACCCTTAAAACGGTATCCAATCTCAATCAATCAATCAATATAAACACCGCCGGACCTCCGAGGTCTCGAATGGTTGGGTGCCGGACGCCTTGTTTGAGGAGGATAGTAATCCAAAGGCAAATTACTTACGAAACACTCCACCACACCAGAGACCAACCGGGAGCTGAAAATCGTTCAACAGCGCTACATTACGCTATGCTCCCAGCTATGCTTTGCTCCGCTCTGCCTCCCCTCGTTCGCTCTTGTAGTACTCATACAACACCCACGCCTAGCTTGAAGCGAGCAAGTATGCTTCCCGCCGTGGTTTATGGAGGGCCTTGCGCGTCTACAGTGGCCGCTAGCTTCCATTTTCTGCCACGCCTCTTAGTCCGAGTGGCTCGAAGATTTCTTGGACGTGGAGGTGAAGCGGCTTTTGGAGCTTTTTGCTTTCAGATCCGAGAGTGGAGTGCCCCACATCTCCCACGTCGCCCGTGTGCAGCCCACCCCCAACCCGATCGAACGTCACCCCCGCTCCACACCCTCCCCCCTTCCAGTTCTCAAGTCCCAGGCTTCAAGTAAGAACCACAGGCATATGATCCCCATTTCCAAACGCCCTCGAACAGCTCGGACACTTGCGGTTCCGGTTACTGATCAGATCCTTCACGCACTCCGAACAAAACACGTGCCCGCAGAGCTTGAGCACCGTGTTGCGGATGTTGGCGTTGCAGACGGGGCAGATGGCGAGTTTCTACACGGAAGCACACGTTAGCAAGGCTGCCGAGGTGCCGCCAAAGGCGAATCTTAAGTGGTGTTTCAAAAGGGCGACTCACCCTCCACTCATCCTCCCCACCACTGCCGGCACTAGCCACCTTGGCCTTCTTGAGCTGCTCAAACTGCTTCTTCGTGTCGTCGAGTCGGGCTTTGCATTTCTCGAGCTCCTCCTCCGCTTCTCTCTTAGCCTTGGCGGAACCGAGCGCTTCCTTATCCTTGCCCGCTACAAGCGCCTTGAGCTCATCAATCTGCTTCTTAAACCCCTCAGCACTGATCCCGGCATCCTTCTGCTTCTGCTCCAGCGCGCGATGCTGCTGCTCCATCTTCGTGACATTCTCCCTCAACTCAGCGACCTGACGTTCCAGGTTCGCAACAAGCTCGCGGGTCTTGCCGTCCGTGTCTTTGAGTTGAGTGACGATCTCACTCGACCGGGCGTTCTGCGATTTGAGGACCTTGAGTTCGTTGAGCTGCATATCCTTCGCCTTCATGGTGGCGAAGAACTTCTGGTCCGCCTTGGCCTTTTCGGCGTTCAGACGAGCGAGCTTCTCCTCCCAGCCGCCGACCTCGTCGATCTTGCTTGATGCCAGGACTTGGGTCTTCTTCCATGCGGCTTCCATGGAGGGGAGCTCATTGCTGAGGAGTGCGTATTGGCTTTCCAGGATTCGGAGTTTGTTCTTCAGCGCGTCGAGTTCGAGTTCGTCCAGGTTGCCTTCCGAGGGTTGTGTTTCACCAAGCTGTAGCTTTAGTCGCTCCACTTCTGATTCCAGCGCTGCGATCCGTGAGTCCCGTGCCGATGCAAGTTCTTTCGCCTGATCAGCAGAAGTTCTGCGATTCTCGTCTGCTGTTCTCCGGATGGCCACCTCGGACAGTGATTCGTCTCGCTGGCCTCGAATTCTGGAAAGATCATTCTCGGCTCTTGCTATCTGCGTCTCGATTTCTGTATTGTTGGTCCTGTGCTCCTCGTCTACAGCACTCCGGTATGCAGTTCGCTCAGCCTGGAGTTTCTGCGCTTCCTCTCGGAGCTGAATATTAGTAGCCTCCAGATCATTTACCCGCTTAATCGTGTCCTCGTATTGAGATTTGACCGTCTTGAAAAGTGAGGTCTCGGCGTAGTCATCATCAGAAAGGCTGGCAAGCTTCGTCCGAGCAGCACTGAGCTCATTCGTAAGGCGCTCGTTTTCGGACTCGATCTCCTCCAGCTGGGCTTTTTGCTTCTCTGCTGCAGCGACGGCTTCTTTTCGGGCAGCCTCAGCCTCCGCAGCGGCAACTCCGCTCTCTACTTCGCCGTTAACTTCATGCTCTCCTTTGGGTGTACCGGCTTTCTTGCTGGTAGTAGGTGAGGCTGCGTCGCCGTTGCCGCCCATCATGGCTGGCCGCTCCAGCTTCAAGACTTGCGCACTCTTGGCTCGCTCTAGTTTCTTTTCGGCTGTCATGTACCGCCATGATGCTTGCTCTAATCGGTCTGAAATCGAGTCCTTTTCGTCAATGGCTTTCCGGAGGTCGACAGCATGTTCCTTCTCCCGCGCAAGCAACTCATTCAACTGCCGTCGCAGATCTTCTACATCTTCCGACACTGACGGTAGCCGGCCAAAAAGATCTGATATGCAGCTCTTGATGCTGGTTGAGCGGCTCTGCAGATGCTCGGAGAACATCTCGTTGTCTTGAAACAGCAGCGCCGACTTGTACATCTCTTCGCCTATACTCGGTTCTCAGCATATCGTTCTTTCACGTGACTTGGATGGAGTGTATGCGCATACCGGTGGTTGATGAAGCGCTCGGCGGCGGGGTCGGTAGCATTTGTGCAGTGAGGACTCGCACTTCATCGAGTAGTTGTGCGAACCAGGCGTCGATGGTGCGCAGGTGGTCATCGTGGTATTGGCACTTCTTTTGCAGGTCGTTGACTTGTTCTTCGAAGTCTTTGCGCTGCCGCTTGTACTCTTTCATTTGACGCATGATCGCATCTTTCTGGTAGTTCTGCGTGAGATCTTCCATCAGCATCACGGTGGGGTGCATGTGCGATGGTTGTTAGACTAACCTCGACCTCCTTCTCCTTCTCGGCGTCCATGCGCATCTGCTGGCCGTTTTCATCCTTGCGCAGTCGCTTCTGACTCGGGCCCAGGTCATCGACATCAGCGGCAAGAGACCTCTTGCGGTCCTCCATCTTGACCTTGACGTCAACAGATGGTGGGAGCGCAGCAGGCGGAGCCTGAGTGGTAGTCATAGAGTCAAAGGTGCTGTTTCAAGGCTGGACAGCTGCCACCACAACGCACGCGACCACCACGAAACTTGACTTCACCATCGAGATATGAAGCAAGCGCAGTCGCAGTGAGATGCGTGTGCTTGCTGGATGGTGATGGGGAGTGTGGTGGGGGAAGTGTTGTTGTTGGATTGCAAGAATCTGACTGGAAAGGAGTGACATTTCCGTGACGAGCCTCAGGCGTTACGGGAGGCCCGCACCGACGCCACGCCACGCTAAAGCACCACTGCGAAAGTGGGGTCTTAGTCATTCCAAAGAATTAGTGCCCGCCAATACACTGACAGGACGATCTCAGTAGTGCTCACACGACAGCAGAACCTCACCACCATGTCGCAGCTAATCAGCTCGGCGGTGTCGGGCAACAATGTCGCCCCAAAGGCACCACCACGACGCCGTCGCCCTCCACCCCCACCACCAGCAAAGGCAGCTACACCCACGCCCGTCCCGACCGAACAGCCAGTGCAACAAGACGTCGCTCCCCCCTCACCACCACCGACTCAACAGCCCGAGACACCCGCTCCTTCTCAGCATGCTGAAGTCGTAGCTTCTTCCCAAGATGTACCAGCACCCGCTCCTGCCGTTCCTGACTGGGTTGAGAAGCTGCATCCAAAGGCAGTTGCCCGACAGCGAGCCGCCGCAGCAGAACAACGACAGCCGCAGCTTCCGCTTCCGACTCCTATTACGACTCCGGTTGTTACACCCGTATCCGAGCGACCTATCGAACGACTCGCCCAGCAACCCGCCGAACAGCCCTCTGAACAACCCGCCGAACGACCGGTCGAGCAAGTCACACCAAATCCACAGCTTCGACCTCCGAAGCCACCCCCAAAGCGCAAGGCCCGGGTCCAAGCACCCACTGGAAATGCCGCACCACCTGCCAAACGTGCGAAGCGAAGCTCTGCCCGGAGTAATACCACCATTCAGTCAGAGATACATGCTGAAGATGCGGCGTCTCAAGCCTCGAATGCGCAGGCACAAGCTACACCCGGAGCTGCGACTGCACGTGCCAGTGAAACGCCAGCCGTGACTGCTTCTTCGTCGAAACCAAAATCTAAACGACAACCTAAAGCGGCCCAGCGGAGGCCCACAATGAAGTCTGCAGCTTTTATTGTCGACTCGGACGATGAGCAAGCACCTGAACCTGAAGAGACGCCTGCGATTGCTAAGCCTGCAAAGCGCCGTAAGACACCTGCCAAGTCAAAAGCCCGTCGCAAGAAAGTACCTCAAATTTCACGGCCGCCAATTGAGGCAGAAGAGGAAGGAGTCAATGAGGATGGCGGGCAGAGCGGAGCTGAGGGTCAGGCGGACGGCACAACAGAATACCAGGCAGAAGGTCAAGCAGATGAAGAAGGAGAGGGCTCAGATCCCGAACTACACGAAATCGACCCAAACACAGTCACCATGTTCGGCTTGAGCTACGACAAGAAGCGCGGCAAGACTTCAGCACGCGAAAAGGCAATGGCCGAGATCGACTGGGACGAAGTTGCTCGAAAGCGGTACGAGGAGATAGAGCGAGTCGCAGCGGCAGCAACAGCGGCGGCGGCGGCAGGACCCAATGCCCAAACCCCACCGCCACCCGATGTCGTAGAGACGACGGAAGGGCCCAGTGGCACCGCGGAGACTGCAGAAGAGCCAGAACCCGAACCCGAAGCACCAGTCGATGAAAACGCTGGCCCGACCTTCGGGATCGACGAAGCCGGCGACATAGTCGTAGACGAAACCAACCTCGTCATCAACCGTCAAGCTCTAGTCGAAGCCGAAGCAAGGCAAATCGACGTGACAGTTCACGAAGCCAACGACCTCACCCGCCGTGTCAACCAAATGACCTGGGTCAATGCCCGCCGCCGCGATCCGGCCGAACGCGTCCCTCATTCCCGCGGAAAATCCGACCCCTGGTCCGAAGAAGAAACCGAACGATTCTACGAAGCCCTGCGAATGTTCGGCAGCGACTTCTTCCTCATCTCCAAAATGTTCCACCCCAAAACCCGCAAAATGATCAAGTTAAAATTCATCCGCGAAGAGCGGATCGATCTCCAACGCGTCAACGCGGCCCTCATGGGTAAGCAGACCGGCCCTACCTACGACTTAGAGTTCTACGCCCGCGAGACTGGGCGCGAGGTGAGCGAGTTCACGAAGTTCGAGGACATGGCGCACGCGGACCGGGTGATTGCGGAGGAGATGGAGGTGCGGCGGGCGGATTTGATCGAGGAGGTTCGGGCAAGACAAGATGATCTGGAGTCGGGGGAAGCGGCGCTAGCGATCAAGGAGAAGAATCGGGAGAAGGCTAAGGAGAGGAAGGCGGCGAAGGCCAAGGAGAGGGCGGAGGAGAGGGCGAAGGAGGGGGGGGAGAAGGTGGAGAAGATCAAGAAGCCTAGGAAGAGCAAAAAGAAGAGAGATGGGGAGGCTGTGGAGGCTGCGCCGGGTGAGGGCGGAGGAGGGGAGGGCGCGGAGGGCGCGGATGTTGCTGCTGGTACTGAGGGGGCAGGAGAGGGCGCCGAGGTTGCTGTTGGCGGTGCTGAGGAGGGCTGAAGGTTGGTGCGCCAGCTTCTGATCTCAACCTTGAGACAATATCTTGCTTGCAACGCCGATGTTACCATGAACATCTCATGACGCTACGTCTCGGACGACAACGATACCAAGACACTACAGCATTGCTCCTACCTCGAGCGGAGCTGCCTTGGCCTGACACGAATGTCTTCGACGTTCTCAGGCTGAGCACTACATGTTCTAACCTAGCTGAGACACCATCCTCGACACAGTCTCAACGCCACGAGCGAACATTGTCTCATCTGAAGTCGTCCACGACGCACGCCTCCTGCGGTAAGAAAGGTATATATCCTCTGTCCACCCTCCACTGAAGAGTCCAGAACCACAGAAACCACAGGAGAACACACTTCCGCTTTCAACTTCCACTTCTATCTCATCAACATCTTCCTGCATCATCAAGACTTATCGCTGCTGGCCAGCTTTTCTTCTTGCTCATTTCCATCAAAGACTTACTTTCTTCTACACTCCTTGTTACCATCTCGCCTTCTCTCCCACTCCAACGGAACCACAGCCACGAAAGCAATGTCTACACCAGCCACCACCAAAATCACTTTCAACAATCTCTCCCGCTTCCTCGCGTTCCCGCCTTTGTCTACTTTGCCTAATTTGCATCATCCGCCTGCTTCGCCGACTGAGTCGGACGACAGTGACTCGGACGACAGTGACTCGGACGACAGTGACTCGGATGACGGTGACCCCAACGACAGTGATCCCGGTGATAGCGAGTCCGACCACGACAACAGCGACGGCGACTCCGACTCCGACGTCGCCAGCATCTGTTCCGCCGACAGCGACTCCCACTCCCGCACCCACAGATTCCCCCGCTACCGTAAAAACGGCGGTAAGGTTCCCAACTCCGACAAAAGCCCCTGGCCTAAGGGTAGCAAGAGACTGCCGAAGTGGCCGCAGCACCGGCAGGTGAAGAAGGCTAAGCGGTCCTCTGTCGACGATGTCAACAAGACCGATCTGAACAAGGGATCGGTTGGTGGCAAGGAGACGCTCACCAGCAAGGAGCGAGCTGAGATCTACGCGCCGTTCGTCACTGCGAGTGGGCGGCGGACGGCGAGGTGGGGACGTGGGAGGAATGCGATGAGGCGGACTCCGTTTGCTGGGAGGAGGTCCTGGGAGGCGAGGCATCGCAGGGGTGGGGACGATGACACGCCGCCGCCATCGCCGCCGCCGAACTCACTGAGCCAGGGGTCCTGCAAGGGCGATAGTGATGGTGATGACGATGATGATGATGAACCTCAGCCGCCCTCACAGCCTTCCATGGCGCGTAGAAGTGTGAAGGTCGTTGTCAGACGGAACAAGATGGGTGGGAAGGTGTTTTGTAAGACGTACACGCGGGTGAAGAGGGGGAGGCGATTTGGGCGTAAGGGGTCACGTTCTTGGTTCGGACGATTGGGTTGAGAGTTTCCACTTGTGCGGATGGGAGCAATGGGAGCAATGGCGGGTAATGGGGTTTAGGGATGTGTTTGGAAGCATAGGGATCCTGGTGGGTAATATGGACTTGTCTTGGGTAATTCGTAATTTGTAAGCAGTTGCGCTGCAAGGACTTTTCTTGACAGTGGTAGTAGAGAAGTATAGCAAGCCACGTTCGCGGTCACTTACTTACACTTCTTGCTGCAACATCTCTCCTGGCTACCGCGATCCCTCGGACCCTTCCGTTCTATGGATGCTGTAAGGCAATCTCACACATTGCCCTCCTTCCGGCTTCAACATGAAAGAACTTGGGAAAGCAGGCACACTGCACCGGACCCACACATCAGTGGCCTTAAACCAGGTACCGTTGTGGAGACACATCATACCTTCGAAGTGCAATAATCGTTGATTATTCGAAGCGTCTTGCCATCGGCGTTTCTCGGCCCCGACCTCGTTCACAATGACCTGGCCGAGCTTGAGACATGTCGTACGAGAGTGTCTTGATATTTCGGAAGGAGACGATCTTGAGTTGACCCAATGCATTGTTCTTCGAGATAGTCTTAGCGTTTCGAGAGACCGTGTTCTGACAGAATGCGTCGTAAAGGGTACTCGTAGATCGCCAGAGTAGGTACATATGCTCCTCGCATAAGGCGGTGGATGCAAAAGAGCCAGACACTTCCACTTCTTCAATCGCTCGTATTATCAAGACTCTGCTGCTGGTTAGCCTTCCTTCTCGCTGTGTTTGATCGATCCTTACTCAATCATTCCATTTCTTCCGCACCTTCGTCATAAAACAGCAACAGACGTCTATTCCTTCATTGCCGTCATACACCGCTCGCAATGGAATCCCCATCCACCAGCTCGCGCACCAGAAGCCCAGATCGTTTCGAGAGCAATGCTTTCATCGAGTCGAATCGCCAAGGCAAGCCTCGAGGTGGTAGGCGCCAGAACCCCAAGAAGCACCATCGGTATCATCCAACGAAAGATGGTAAACAGTCGTACACAGCCCTTCGTCATCTCTTCCTTGCCACTGATGCTAGGCCCGGAACGCCCTATTTGGGATGTGGCTGGGAGGTCGAGACAGACGATACTGATAATCTTGAAGGCGAGGAAGGCCATCAGGAGAGCTCGGCCGAGACCAGCACGCTCAGCAACGACACGCGGAGTACTACATCGGCCAGCAGCAGTCCATCAGCTAGAACCTCGGCAACCTCAGGCAGTGCGACAGCCACCACGCCATCCCCAGGACCAGTGCCCAAAGCATCGCGATCTCAACAAGATCACGATTGGGGCTTCCAGTTGCCGTTCATCCAATATCACGCTTGCGCGGTGTTTCGCACAGGACGCAGAGAGGCTGCATACATGTGCAGGAGATGTGGAAGAAAGGTTTGCAAGTTGTGCTTCCGGTTGGTGTCGAGGACGCCATGTCCAGGGTGAGAAGGAGGTTTGAGTTTGTAAAAGAGTGGGCCAGCGAGGCCTTGAGTTAACAGTAGAGAAGAACAGTTGATCCGAGTATCGGATGGCGCGGCCTTGTAAGAGCAGGAAAGCGTAATGTGTAATCGGTAGTGCGGGTATGGTGGTCTTTGTAAGATACATTTAGGTTGAGTGGTCATAACTGCTAGGCGCAGTGTCAGATATCATTGCTTTTTGTTCTTCTCTTTCACTCTCGTCGTACTTCCGCCTGTCACACTCACAGCCCGGAACAGTCTCCAGCACACCCAGGCGAATCCCAAAGCGACGGTCATCAAGGTACCTATCGGCACCCACTTTCCAATGTCCAAAACGGGTACACGGATCGTCTCCACAATTGAGTTCACGGCTGGCGGGATGTGGTAGAACATGGTCTTCGGCCCGAACAATCCATCGTACCCCAAATTGACCCGGTCGAACGGGTTTGTAGCCATCTTCAAGCCTTCCTCAGCTTCACATGCCCAGAAGACGATCGGCCAGGGCACGTCTAGCGTTGCGTGACTGGAGTCATTTACGCTGTTCGCATCGGAGGTAAGATAGTGGAAGTCGGCGTTTGCAGTAGAGTTTGGTCTAGCAGTGAGGTATCGAAGATGGGTCGGGACGGTGGCCGTCCACTGTGAAGAAACGTTCTCATTAACAGTCGGCCGGGCTGGCGGTGTTGCGAGTTCGAGCAGAGCTGCTGAGCCCCAACGGTCGATAACCCAGTCAGGAGCTTCCAGGTCTTGCTCACCAGATAGGCTGTGGAGTTTGACGAGATGCTTCGATGCCAGGAACAAAGAGTCGGAGAACTGATATCGGTCAAGGAAGAGTGCAGACGGCAGGGTCCAGTAGGCATGTAAGCGGCATGTGTCCTTTGGAGGCGTCAAGTGCTCTTGAGGTAATGTGATCTGCAGCTCCGGGTGCAACCCAGTTGGTTGCTGGAAGCTCGCCTTAAATGTTGTTGTGTCTGCAGGTGGCAGAGGATGATGTCGTGCAGGAAATGCAAATAATGTTCGACCTGGCCACTGTTAGTGTCGGGCGCGCGAGACGAAGACGGAGTATGTACTTGGGTGGTCGTTGTCTCCTATGACAGTCAAAAAGCCGCCCAGTGAGAGTTCTTCTGGTTCCTTGGCCTTCTCCGGATGCAACACGCCGACTTCGATGCGCTGGTTTGCACCAGATCCTCGTATCTTCCCTGAAGCCCTTCTTGTTGAATTGAAATTCTCGGCAGAGGCCACCGGCGACCAGACAGCCGTCAAAGTGATCGTGCTGCTGATAGCATCGAAGTCTACGTCAGTGTAATCTGCATGATCTAATTCTTGGACCCGTAGCCTCGCAGCTTCATCATCAGTAGCTTTGTCTCCGAGAAGCCGTTGTACGAAGGTAGCATCCAGGATTCGCCTGACTCGAGAGTACTGAAAGTACTGATAGGTCGCACTTGAGGAGAAGCGCTCCGAGAGTACAGATGGCCTGGTCCAGGGGTGGGGTGCACAGTCTGTGGAAATGTCGAGCAAGTCCTCAACGATTTGGCATAATTGAGTGCTACCAGGTGATCAGCAGGGTTGAGGGAAGCCAACACAGAAACAGTAGCATACTCATGATCTGGCTTTCTTGGGGTGTAGAAAGCGTGCAGTCCAGGAGGAAGTCTTGCTGCAAGAGGCGAATGGAGATCATGTCTACTGGCTGAGTGCCATCGTAGATGCAGCTCGTGGCATTCGGCTAGTATCACTTGTGTCTGCACGAGACATGTCAGGTATGATAGAAGCAACGCGGGATGTTCTCAAGGAGACCTACAGAGGAAGGCAACTCGTCCCATCCAAGAGTAATCCGCCATTCTTCCGCTGCCTGGCCCGCTTTCGTGTACTTCAGACTATCGCTGTCGATTTCGATGTCTTCCGCATCAGCGCGATGCCCTTCCGGTAGCAGGTAGGTTATTCGTTGTTTCATATTGCAAATACGTTGGAGGGGAAGAAGTTGATTTGGCTTGAAGTCGCGGCAAGCAACGGTCCGAGCTTTCATGTGTGGACAACACGAACTCGGCCAAGCACTACTGGCAACGCCGTAGACCTTACTTACGGCAGAAACGACGATCGTGAGGTAGCTACTGTATGCAACGGGGTCTTCCTTCCAAAGGTTGATGTCTGTTCAATTGGCTAATTGTGTCTCACCCCAGCCTACCCACCGCCTCACCACCTCGTCCACCCCTCTGACCCCAGCCTGCGAGGCCTCAACCTCAAACCACTCCCTATGCTCCTTCCCACAGGCCGTGCACTGTCGCTTGACCTGCCTCTCAGCCAGCTCAAGATGTATCAGCCTCTCCACCCGCTTGACACAAGGAACCTTGCGTACTGCCTCGCCGCTGCTCTGCCGACGATTGGACGGTGGACGAGAGAGGTCAGGATATACAGCGTGTCTCTCGTGCTGGGGAGACGGCTGAGGCGTCGACGAAACGTACGGATACCATCGGACGAGGTTCATCGCGTAGCCACATTGGCGTTGCCACTCGTTCATGCGGCGGGTGATGTTGTTTGCGCGTCCAATCTTCAGCATGATGGTTCGCTTGTTGTTCGGCTTCCGCCTGTCAGTGTTGCACTTTGTGCCCCTGCCGCTGTATATGTCGGCCTCGTCACCATCAAAGGAGTACTCGGTCATCACGTCGCTAATTCTCCGTCCGTTACTTGGTCTTCGAGACTTGTCTGCTGACGAAAGCAACGATCGAGCTGTCGATTGCGGAGGCGTGCTCTTCGACTGAGGTGTGAGCCAGAAGATGTAGATATATCCTTCTTCGTCATTGGCACTGACCGGCTTCGTAAGCTCGGCCAAAAGTGCTGAGGTCGGCTGTGGTGGTAGATGGTTTGGGATCAAGCAGAGCAAGTCGGTCGTTCGTTGGTCGGAGGTTCGAGGTAGACTGGCCGGCTCTGGCTGCCGTGCAGGGACTGAGACATACCCAGTACTGTTTCCCGGAGGCTTCATGCTGTTGTGAGAAGGTGCAAATGGTGTAGTCTGCGATATTTGCGCTTGCTCCACCCTGGTCTTGTGCCTCACAATCTCGACGTAGTCATCGTCGTCGGCGCTCATACAGCATAGACACGCCCAGAAGCCTCGGTTTTTCGGCTTTGGGCGAGGCTGCTGACTCGTCACACCGAGATTGTACTTCTCGGCGTATGGCGCTTGAGATGTATGTGGTTGGCCAGTAGCAAAGTCGGTGGTTTGCGTCCTTCTCGGTGGTCTTGGATTGCTCGTATGCCTTCCATGGTGCTGCCTTCCATCGTCTATCGCCGCGTCAATGCCTAGCTTCTGCACCATGGTATCAATGCTGCTCTTCTCCTTCAGCGGATATAGCTCGGTCTTGCGCCTTGCAGCCCTTGTCCCAGCCTCCGACTCGTTACGCGGAACATTGCCATCAACCACCTGTTCAGCCTGATCCTTATGCTGCCAACAGTAAAAGTCGGCTTCTTGGATCTCGCCATCTTCCTCCACGATAGCTACGACGCCTCCAAGTGCCGGGTTGTTCGACTTTCGGCGGCCAGTCAACGATAATCTCGAAGCCGCAAGTGCACGTCTGCATGGCCGTCCAGAAGATGTGATGCCCTTGCACGTTGTCGATGGGTTCTTCGAGTCGTTGCGTCCGAGGAGCGCTTCGGGAGTGTGCGCAAAGTGAGGCATGTCTTCTTACTCGAGTGTTGACATTACAAAGTAGGAGAAGTGATAGTATGGAAGGACATGAACACACTTACAACATCGTGGAATGTATACTGACTAGCTGGCACAGCGCTGCCGCTTGCACTGGTGAATGGCTGGGTCGAAGTGACGTGGAGTTGATGTTCGCGAAGCAGGCGCCAGCCACAAAGAAACATGACCAACCTGAGGCATCCATGGTTTTCGCACGTGACCGTCTTCTCGAAATCGACCTCGGGCACGCCTTCAACTCCTTTCTTGGAATATTTACTCCTCTTCAGCATTTCCCACCATTATCATCGTAGGTTTCGTGTCGATATCGATCTCATATTCTATTACCTCCGTACGAAGTGCTCAGTGTCCCCTATCTATCTCGACCTGGTCGCTTCTTCTTCAGACCTTGCTACTTTTCTACTTTCCCTGTTCCACTCGCAAATCACTTTCTCATAAATTGTTCTTGTCACTCTAACTTGAAAGAGGATACACCCCGAGAGGAAACCCATCATGGCAGACCAACTCCAGAGTAAACCTCCTCCAACCTCTTTTCTCAAGCTCTCGTATCCCGCAGCTCGAGTGGTCATGATCACTATGTCTCGCGAAAAAGACCTCAACTGCACAAGCTCAGCCGCTGTCCTAGAGATGACAGCCGTCTTCCGCTGGTTCGATGCCGAGCCAAGCTTGACCGTCGCGATCTTGACCGGCGCCGGCAAGCGAGCTTTCTCGACTGGCGCAGACCTCAAAGAATGGAACGCCAAAGTCGCCAAAGCAGCTGCCGAAGGCCGCGACACCGCCGGTGCTGGACCTGGCAATGTACCTGGTGCGGAAGGTCTCAGCAATCGGAGAGGCAAGAAACCGTTCATTGCTGCTGTCAATGGCATGGCACTAGGTGGTGGCTGCGAGAACATCGTCAACTGCGATCTTGTTTTGGCGAGTAGGACAGCGACTTTTGGTCTGGTGGAAGTGAAGCGCGGACTCGCTCCATACAGTGGCGTGCTTCCGCGACTCATCAGGACCGTCGGACTGCAGAGAGCTTCTGAATTTGCTTTGACAGGGAAGATCATCGATGCCTACACCGCAGAGAAATGGGGTCTGGTCAACAAAGTCGTTGATCCGGATCAATTGATTCCAGAGGCAATCGCATGGGCGAAGGAAGTTGCGGAGATCAGCCCAGACAGCATTATTTGTACTAGAGCGATGTTGAGAGAAGGCTGGACGACTTCAGACGTGGTTGAGGCTACCAACATCAGTAACGGGCGGGAATGGGTGGAGCTACAGAAGGGCGAGAATATGCGTGAAGGTCTGAAAGCGTTCAACGAGAAGCGTCCGCCTCGCTGGACTGGTCCACGGCTGTGATCTGGCCACCGTCTCAAGGCAAAGCAGCGGTACCTTCCTCGTTACAGCCCTCGATGCGCACAAGTCTAGGCGAGGGACGCAACAGGCTTCAATGAGGTATTCATTAGCTCGATTACTGAAGCGTGTTAGTCAGGATGGCATCATCAGTCTCAAAGTTTTGTCGTTTTGTCCGTTTACAAGAATCGGCGTCGAACCTCGCGGATCTGCTATATTGTTGCAAGCCAGCCCATAAACACCACCGGATAGTATAGCCAGCGAATGCGTCGACTCTTTCCACCCTAGATTGAACAATCGGACAGACAATCAACCACCTGGACACCCACAACCGAAAGAGTAGTCTTCTAGCTGGTGAAAGATCATATCGACAATGCCTCCAGTCGAGCGGTATACATTCAGCTCAGAGCAACTGGACCAATACTTCGACCGGATCGCAGTCCCGAAAGCACACCGTCTTAAGGATGTTCAATCCCTCGACAGCGACTCCCAGCTATCATGCCTTCGCACTCTCGTCAAACATCAAATCGTGCGAGTACCGTTCGAGAACCTGACACAACACTACTCCTGGCATCGAGTCATCGACCTACATCCCCTCCACCTCCACCGCAAGATCACTACGCAACCGGGACGCGGTGGCTACTGCATGGAAGCCAACTCCACCTTTCACAACTTCATCCGCTCGCTCGGCTTCCATTGCTACCTGGTGGCTGGTCGTGTCCGTATGCCTACGTCGTGGACGGGCTGGTCTCACTTACTCAACATCGTCATCATTGGTGGCACGAAGTATTTGTGCGATGTTGGCTTCGGACCGAATGAGCCCGTTGAACCTGTTCCACTTCTGCATGGCGAAGTGCGATCGCAGATATCTCCCGCAGAATCTAGGCTTGTATTCGAGACTTTAGAGGAGAACATTAGCGACTGCAAGTTATGGCAGCATCAGCATAGATTTAACGCTGAAGCGGAATGGTCGACAACGTACTGCTTCTCCGATGTTGAGGTTTTACCTTCGGATCTTGAAGGGCTGAACCTCGCGCCGTGGGTTGGCAGGACGTCGCATTTCACACAGAAGGTCATCTGTGTTCGTTTCACCACCGAAGACGAGTCGACTGACAACGTGGGCGGGTTGCCGAACACGGAAACTATTGAGGGGGGTGAGATCGATGGTCAGCTGATTCTCAATCAAGATAATCTGAAGTGGCGGCGGAGAGGGAAGAACGTACTTGAAGTCGAGCTGAAGTCGGAAGACGATCGAGTGAAGGCGTTAAGGAAGTACTGGGGGATTGAGTTGGATGTCGAGGATCGAAGGGCGATTGTTGGGACAGTTTCTGCTTTGGAAAGTGGTTCGCCGATTGTTTGAAAAGATAGAAAATATCGACTCGTACGAATTCCAGAGACACCACAAGTATCCTCAAATCGCACCTCCCGTACGCGCTCTGGGTATCATAACTCGACAGACTCGCAAAGCCCCAAACTCCTATTCGGTTTGCGCTCGATGTTCCAACAACGCTTTTCGCCATGTACTTGATTGTGGAGGCAGGCACCCTTCAAGGTAAATTATGACGCATCGTCATATTTGCGGTCAATTGCACCTAAAAGCATCTTATACACGTCGCCGTTGGAAGGCTCGGTGTCGACAATGTCCCTGGAAAGATGAGCAGCTGCGCGTTCGAAGCAACGGATCGCACGGTCATACTTACTCTGGTAGATCCCAAGTCTGGCTCATGACATCCATCTGCCGTAACGATTCAATCCACACCTCGTTCTGACCAAAGCTGATGAACTGGACACCGACATGTTTCCCAGGATATTTCAGCTCGGTGAGCCTCGTCACAAGCTCCACAATTGGAACTGCGGGACTCCCCAAATTCTCTCCGTTGGTAAGGACATAGATGCTGAGTGGCCGAACGTCGTCCACCCGTCTTGTGCGACTAGCGTGAGCGTGGTAGTCCAACTTCTGCCGATAATCATTGAGCACCTTTTCTAAGGTGTCGCCAAAACATTTGCTTCCGCGTGGCGTAACACCATCTGCGCATGCTTTAAGCTTCTGCGGGTCCCGCGATTGACTCATATCGTCCGAGTTCGAGAAGCGAAGAACTATGCCGTCCGGATCGTCGTATTGCACCATGAAAGACAAGAGCTCCAAGATGTAGCACATGCCTTCCCAGTGTTCGCTCGACGAGTAACAATCGTCCAGAATGAACTCCTATGGCCACGTGTTAGTTGACAGACGTCAACAACGCGCAAGGCGAGTGACACGAGTACATACATGATCGCGTGCTTTCAATTGCTTCCGGACTTCGTCCCAACCGTCAAGGTAAGCATCGCCATTCCCGCGTTTCTTTTTTTCCATCCAAACTCTGGCAGTTGGCACTTCCATGCGACGAACCGATCGTTTCCCTTCCGTGGAAGGTGCATGTGGAGCACGTTGTGGCTCTTCTTGTAGGCGTGAATCGTTGCGAGAGTGTGAAGGGTAGGGCGCTGTCTCGCTGGGCATGTATCGTGGCGCAGGATCCAAGACGTCCTGGGGAGGGGCACAATTGGCGCGCTCGCCCGCGGAAGTCCTACTGCGCGGTATGCGAGTTGTAGAGCTTCGGTGATAGTCAGGCAACTCGTCTGGTTCGAAGCTGTAATCCTGTTCGCGGCTCTTTCCTTGCCAAGGCCTTGAGCGAGATGGTAGTACTGGGGTCGTGAAGGCAGGCGCCGGAAGTGGACGTTTCTCCTGGCGCGGTTGGTGATACAGGCGAACGCGTCCGTCATCCGCAAGAGTCATCTGTCTTGGAGACTCGACTGTATTGGCAATGCCTGTGGCAGTCAGTGGAGGACTGTCCATATGCACGGGACGACGGTTGAGTCGGCCTCCCGAAGAACCTGGTGCAGTACCAGTTCTGCGGAGGTTCAAGCCTTGGAAGTCGTGCTCGATGTCTGGTTCCAGAATGCGCTGTGGTGGATCGAAAGTATTAGCGCCCTGTGAACTCCTGCGGTTCAAGATGGCTTGCGTCCTTGATAATAGATCGCTTGACTTGAGTCGATGCTGGCCGTCTGGGTGAAGCATGTGAGGAATCAGACCCCGGCATATCTGTGCGGAAAGGTCGTCTTCAGTGCTGGCCATAGATGCCATGTTCTGGAGCACGTGTTTCACGCACTCGAGCATCTTGGCTGTGTCATGGAAGCAGGCGATATCTTCCATATGCAGGGTCTGGACTTCTTGTTGCCGGTTATCACAGAATCTTCTGACCCCGTCCCACCCTTCTCCAAACCAGACAGCGGCCTCACTCCATATGCAGCCAAGCGACCACACGTCAACAGTCTGTGGCACGTGGAGGAGCGTGTTTTGTGCGTATTGGTCTGGACGGTAGCATTCGGGCGCACCTGCAGCACATAAGCTTGGACATTCGTTGCCATTGGGCTCCAGCTTACGTACCATACCGCTTGGTACCATACATATCTCTGGCATATATAGTACCTGCCGTCCCGGAAACCTTGTGATATCGGTTGAAATCGCCGAGCTTGATGTAGACATCGTATTTATTGCCATGAGGCTTCCTCTTCACTAGGAGGTTTCGTGGATTCACGTCTTGGTGACAGCTGCAATCATGTCAGTGTCCATGCACCTACTGTTCATCGCTCGTCACTTACCCTCCTTCGACATGGACACGGTGCAGTACCTGCGCAACCTCGAGGAGACTCTGCCACAGCGAAGAGATATCGCTTGCCCGGCGCGGCGGCTCGACCCGTTGCATGTATTCTTCCCAGTTTCCCCCGTCTGCATACTCGAGGATCAAATGATATTCTTCCTGATAGATGATGCCTCCATAGAACTTCGTCAAGCTCTTTATTGGGGCCCCGCTATTCAGCGTGCTAAGATATCCTTGAACCTCAACATCGAACTTCCTCTTGCCGTCCGGCCCACGATAACTCTTGAGTATATACACATGGGGGTGATGGATCTGGTACACAGTCAGCTAACGAGACCCGAAGTAATGAGGACTTTCTAGAGAAAAGTAACATGCCTCAGCAAGCTGCTCAAGGCGGTCGAAGTCTGGGTGCACTTTGATCCGACTTATCTCGGCTGCTGTAGGACTGTCGCGGGTTTTAAGCACCTCACGCTGTTCGATTGGCAGTACGCGGTTCGAATGGACCTTCTTGGTTCCAGGATTGGGCTGCAGCACAGGGGTCTCCAAAGGCCGCTGATTGTCGTCGAAAGCCTTGAAGTCAATGTCAACCGGGAATTGCGTAGCGGAGTGGAATGGTAGATGTTTGTCCGACAGCTCGTCGTCTTGTAGGAAGTCCTCGATGAATTGCGGAACACCACATTGCAGGAGAATGAGGAAGACAAGTAGATATGGATCGTGTCCTTGGTTGAGGATGCGATGAGCTAGCCGGGGGCATTCAGTCTCGTCGAACAGTTTCTCGAGGATCGTCAGGAGTCGTGAGTGGGTGAAGTGCTCGCGTATAGCTGGCGTAGGAGTGAACAACTTGGGAGGAGAGCCAGCCTCGCCCATACAAGACTCCACGCTGTGCTCTTTAATCCATTTCAACTCCTGATTGACTTCCGGTCTGAACGTTGACTGCGCCGAGGGCTGAGGCATGCTGACGCCAGGGGGAGATTTGCACAGCTCAAGAGTAACATTCGATCCTCTCGAGGCACGAGTGCCGCGACCTAGGTAAGGTACGGCAAGCTATTCGAGGCAACCAAAGGGCCGCCCCCGCGCTGCCCTGCAGTTCGCAGGTGACGCACGCACGCGTGGAGCGCGCAAGGCTGCATCATGTGACCAGTATGAACCAAAAGGTCTGCCATAGCGTCCGAATGAAATTCTGTCAATGGTTGGTCTAGAAGGAGGACTCGGAAGTCTACTGTAAGCGGGAATACTGGCTAGAGTTCGGCCGGGAATCGTAGTCAGCCGCGGCCCGCGCAGGAAGGACATTTAGCGCAAGTCAAGACGGAAAGCTTCTCTGCACCGCCTTTGCACAGGGATCACATTGGACTGTTGATGTTCAGGCCGTCTCGGACAACATGCGAGTCTTCAACTGCCGTTGATTCTCTTTTCGACTTTCCCACCAATATACAGCACCCCAAGCGGCAAAAGTCAACAAGACCAATGGCACGCTGATTGCACAGAACAGCCCAAGGGCTCCGGTCGAGACGTTGCGATCTGATATGGATGAGCTACCGGGGACGAAGGTGACAATCGGCGTGCTCATGAGTGTCTACACATAGTCGATCAGCTTCTACCTCACGCGTGCGACACATACGAAAAACTCACCGAGATGAACGTCCCTGGAAGGAAGAAGAGCGTAACAAGAGTAATGATTCTCATGGACACTGTCTCAAGCTTCGTCTTCACAGCGATGTCCTCCATGTTCTTGGCGGTTGCACCCGCTTGTTCCGCAAGGATACGATTTGCCTTCACGGATTCATAGTCCAGGATGCCTTGCAGCTAGGACAGGTCAGCTCAAGCAAAGCACACAGGATGAGCTGGAGCTATACATACCAGTGTTTTGCGATTGCCGAGTAACCTCAAAGGCTGCCTCAGACGTCTTTGTTGGGTGCGCAGGTCTTTCTGTACTCTGTTTATTGAGTTAACAGAGTCGCGGAATGCCTTCGCATCGGTGTCGAGCTCCAGGCCGTCAAGGATATCCGTGTAATATCGTTTCGACTCTTCGAGCACTTCTTCGTTGTTCAGCAATACCTCGAGTGCTTCATTCGCCTTCTCTTCGATATAATGAACTCTCGGGAGATCTCTGAATGAGAACTGATGCTGCGTTACGCTGATTGCATCTGTGCTTCCTGTTTGTGTAGGGCTTTTCTCGGTCCGAAAAGTACGAAGTCGAGTTGAAAAGGCCTGCAGCGAAGACCGAGTCTTGCGAAATACGGTAGGTTTCTCACCAACCTCTTCGGGCTCGAGAGATATCTGTGTCGGTGAGCCGACTCGACGAAGCTCTGTTATCTGTCCTGGAGCCAGGTTCGTAGATACATCTTCCATCGTGACCGCCAGTGTTGGCCTTGTCAGTTCCTGGAGACTATCCTCGAGAAAGGAGACGTACGATGACCAGTTGCTGCCGCTCCAGATAGCAACAAGTTGGTGGATTTGGAACGTCGCAGATAGTGCGTCGGTGACAGTAGATGTGTCCAGTTGTACACCCGAATCCTTAGATGCCATAGCATCGCGAACGAGCTTTTCGATGAGCCGGTTTGCCTTTAATACGATCCAGGCCGCCTGCGCTGTCTCCAGGTCTAAAGAATGATACACCGAGCAAAGGCGAATTGACCATGGCCATTCGACCTGGCCTTTGGAGGGCTCTACCGACCTCAAACCATAGCAGTATTCCATTGACATGGCTGATCGTTTCAGTTCCTCTATCGATAGACTGTGAGGCTCCTCGAAGAAGGGATTGCGACTTTGAAACGATGTCATGGTGCAGTCAATGCTGTGTTCACGGAAACCAAACGAGAAGACACTCTCCAGCAAGGCCGGCATACATTGATGGTACGATAGGATGCGTTGCATCATCTCGTACGTGACGTTCAACCTGTCCCTGGCATTGGGAGCATATATGAATCTGCGCATCATTAGTATCGCCAGGTTTCGGCTTCGGAGGTCTGCTAACATCATCCTGAAAATCGGATCCACCTTCTCCCGACCTTGAACACAGCTGAACATCTTTTGGAGGTCGTCATCGCTTCTTATCACTTTGAGTGACGATTCTGTGCATTCGTTAATGACGGCATCTGGGCCAGTTCACCAGGGCAGTAACTCACGTCGACCTGGAGACTGGAGCTCGAGAAAGTCTACTGTCGCATCTTGCTCGCCGCAGAATATGCGTGAGGATTGTCGATGAAGCTCTTGTCGTAGACCATCGAGTATAAGCAAAGGTAGGCCTGGATGAACGAGGTTGCAAGGATAAGAAGCCTTTTGGTCGCATGATCGTTCTAGAGTCTCCATCAGCAGCAGCGGTGATATTTTTCTTTCTAGCAAGATCGAAGACACGTAATCGAGATGGCTGCAGCTCCAGGGTTTCTTGATGCCATCTCATGTATGTCTCCTGGAACGGGGGCAGGACAACATAATCGTTGTCGTGAAACTGTGGCTAAGCAGGCTGAGCGAGGGTTGCAGGCAAAATGCAGGTCGCAGCGCCCCGCCACGTCGAGCACGTCCAATACACAAGATCACCTTACCATCTCGCCTCCCATCACATGTATAGAACGTAATTATCTTGCTTCTGAGGTATAGAACTACGCCTTGCATGGCGGTCACAGCGCCACTTCCTGACCACTGACCAGACCCTCAGGAAGCCAGCAACTCCGTATTGCATCCAACCAGTGTTCGCCACATCGAGAACGAGACGAAGCCGCTCAAAGCCGCTCAAAATCTACCGAGGCGCATATGGATCGTCACTCGTCCTCCGTTTCAACAGTTCGTTCTTGGTGCGCTGTTACGATATCAGATTGTGTAGGCCAAAGCTCGCCTAGTTCGAACGTACCTGCTCCGATACGTTTGATGGTATGTTGAACTTGTAGAGCCCATTGACATGCTGATACTTCTCATGAGCACAATCATTGGTTTATATCAGGCCCGAAGTCATACCTCCACATTGAAGTGATGGTCAGAGTATCCCGGGAAAGTCTCCCGCAGAAAGGTCGTAACAATCGTGCTCGTAAGGTCGTAGTCTGAGACCTCAACCCGGAGCATAGGCATGTTGGGAGATGCTTGCGGTGTGTTGAACAACACTTGGAAAACACGTGGACTCGAAAGCTTGAGTGGTGCACAACTGCCTCGCTGGCTACGAGTTGCAGCCTTATTATACCTTTGGGGCACATGTTCGCCCTGTTGCGGAGCCCTGTACACAATTACATAGTGACCGGTGAGAGTATCGTCCAATCACATGCTGCGACTTTTTAGTCATCCGATACCAGTGATGGAATACCAGAAGTGACGCCATCCACCCATCGGGGAGGCCCGTGGTGGTTAGAATGGATTCTGAGCTTGAACTGATAAAGTTTTGATGGTGTTAGTGTGCGATACCATAACCTTATCTCGCTATGCTTGCTTTGTCCAGGCCGACTCGGTCTCCAGCCAGGTCTTGAAATCCTTCATGAAAGGATACCTCTTCCGTGTGGCTTCGACATCTGTGCCGAATTCTGTGCCAGTCCACCACTTTAGCATGATGCCCAATTGTTCCCAGAGCATCCATCTCAGCACCACGGCGAGCCACGAGTAGGTCGATGGAATCTCCTGGCCGGTCACCTCTTTGAAGATCGAGGCTGCTTGCCTCGGAGAAATGTCGTCGCCAGCGAGCTCGATCGCCACGTTCTTGTACTCCGAAGAAGATGCGTTGATGAATGCTTCTGCGGCGACTCTGCCAATATCTTTCGTGCTGAAGCGTAGAAGCGTAACGAGTTAGCAGGGGCTCAGCTGAGAAATGGGGCTCTGTACATCTATGCTTACCTGACATGCTTCACTTTGTTGTCGAGACCATTCAGGCGCCACATACCCATGAAAGCCTTCCCTATGAAACCAGGCTCCAGATTCTCGAAGAAGGCTACTGGCCGGAGAAAAGTCCATGTCGCGCCTTGAGAGCTTGCTTTGGCTTTCTGTTCAATATCCTTTTCGATGTTGAATTTGCTGGCAAAGTGTGGAATAGGTGTCGGATCAGTGTCGCCTTGTGCGCCACGATCTGTTGCTGTGAAGACTATATGCTGTACACCAGCAGCTAGAGCGGCCGTCGTCATCGCCTTGCCCTGCACCTCTTCTTTCTTTGCGCCTGCATCACAGCCATCAGCGGATCATCAATGCACTGTTGAGGATAGGAAGCTTACCTCCAAGCGGCATAGTGACAGAGAATAGGCCCCACGGCTTCTCGACTTGCTTAAAGATCTGCTCCGCATTGTCGAAATCACCTTGGATGACCTTGACGCCCTTTGATGCAAGTGCTTTCGCGCCTCCCGACGATGGGTTGCGGGTCACAGCATAGAGCTCGAATGGCTGCGAAGACTTCTCCAGTAGTGCAGCGATAAGACCGCCACCTTGCTTTCCAGTCGCGCCAGTGACCACAAGTTGTCGAAGTCCGCTCATGTTGCTGGCTGGTGCTAAATGTTCTGGAGAAATGATGAAAACGATGGTGGTGGTGGTGGTGGTGGTGTGTGGATATGAAGGCAAGGAGCTGATGGCTAGAAGTGTGAGAGTACTCCCTACCTCTTATACCGCTGCTGCCGCCACCACCACAGTTGATGAAGACGACAATATGGGCAACGGAGTGTCTGCTGTCCCGCTCGCAGAATCGCTGTCGTGCCTATGTGATGAGGCTCAAGTTGCGGCTCTCAAAGGACCCCTGCTCGGAGCGTGGTTGCTCCAGGTGGACAGCCTCTGCTCTAGCTCCAGTGCTGATTGGCTGCGTAATAGCTCGGACGAACACAAACGCCGTCCCTTTCATTTTTCACCTCGTCTCTCTTCAAGATCTACAACTACCTTATACATGTACATGTATGCGTAGGTACATTATGAAACCATCAAGTCGCCGCCGTTTCGACAAGTTCCGCGTATTCGACCATCTTCCTTGAAGCTCCCTAGCTACGGAGTTGGTCTATCCTACTGTCCATACTGATAAGGCGCGTCCAATACTCGAGCGACGCACGAGCGTCTATTTTCCGCCCGGTCTTGCCGAAGGGCCTCCATGACCTCAGCAATACGACATCGATCGCCGTGGCAGATACGATGCGCGCTGGATACATCGGCACCATGAACGGCATGAAATCGTTATCGAAAAAGTTCTCAGATACCCACGTGCTGCATTCGGGAAGATTCTTGGCGTGTTGATATTCTAGTCGTCGGTACTGCAGAGGAACATGGTCATCGATGATAGAACTCTATTCTACAAGACGATGCGAACTCCATAGGCCAAGTACTGGCTTCCTTGATACGTTCTTTTCCTTTCAACTGCAACGCAAAATCAAAAACCACCGACATGGCGAACATCATCAAGAAAGTTGAAGCGAAACTGGGAGACCATCCCAACGCGAGTGCTGACCCAAATGTTAATCCGACTTCGGGCACTGGAAAAGGCGCAAATGATGGCAATGGTCGGCGGCTACTTTCATACACAAAGATTGATTGTCTTGCGTAGCTAACCCGCACTGCCAGATCCACACAAATCTTTTATCCAGAACAAAATCGAGGCCGGTCAGGGGAATGGTTCAGATAAGGACTCATCTGTGAGAGCTGGCAGCACGACTAGCGGAGATACGGTCTCTGCTGGTTCAGCGAGCGGCGCACTCGGAGGTCGAGATGGAGGATTGTGAATGTGATTCAAACGCTGCTTCCCTTGAGTTGGTTACTACGGTCGCCGAGTACACTATGCAGACAGCGTACCTCGAACAGTTGTTGGTCTGGGATTGCCATGAAATGGCGTCGACGGGACACTGGGGTGTTGCGTCTTATGCAGGAACACCTCCAATAACGAAGTCGAGCGGGCAACTTGTTACTACGATCCTCGACTTGATTGGTACTAAAAAGTATACGCTAGCTAACGTTCATTTCTGGCGGTGCCACCTCCTTGATTGCTACAGCGGTACATATGTATCTTGGTACGTCTGGCGAAGAGGTGGGGTCGGTACATGTAGATGAGCATGCCGTACCTCAGCCTCGATCCTCCATCGGTAAGATATTCTCAAATATTGTCCTAGCACTCTTTCTGTAACTCAAGCACATTTCATTGCCACGTCCGGGGACCGAGCTTACGTACAATGGCTCCAAAAAGATATGCACTCATTACGGGCGTCGCCAGTGGTGGTATGGGAGAAGGCCACATGAAAGCACTTCTGGACCGCGGTATCAATGTAGTTGCCACGTCGATCGACATGAAACTGCTGGAAAGTTTGGACACGGATTCCTACAAGGACTCAGCAATGGTTTACCGTCTCGAGCTCGACGTCACCTCACAGGCATCGATCGCTACTACCGTCAAGAAAGTGACCGAGATCACTGGGAAGAGGCTGGACTTTCTCATCAGTGTGTTACAATACAGCACTGTTGACCAATGCCTGAGCTGACACTCGGCCGTGATGTCGCAGACAATGCTGGCTATGGATACTACATGCCGTTGCTGGACGTAGATCTAGCCAAGGCAAAGAGACAATATGAGGTCAACGTCTGGGGTGTTCTCGCCGTCACCCAGGCTTTCTTCCCATTACTACGAATTGCTAAAGGTACCGAGTGGCCCTCGAAAGGCTGGCAAAGAGTACGCTGATGGATAATGTAGGTGTTATTATCAACCAATCCAGCATGGCTGGCATCCAAGGTTTCAATCGACCGTACAGTAAGTCAGAGGCATTCACCGTGCAACGCCCCCAGCTGCAACCACTAACGCATAACAGTGGGCATCTACTCGAGCTCGAAGGCAGCAGTGTACAGTCTGAGCGACTACTTGCGGGTTGAGCTCGCTCCGTTCGACATCAAAGTATGCTGTCAGCACTCGAAGGGTCGACACTGGTTCTGACTGTATCGCAGGTTGTCACTTTAGTCACGGGCGCTGTCAAAACCGAATTCTACAACAACATCAAAGAGGGTGGCAAGGCCGTAAATCTACCTCCCAACTCGCCTTACGATCCAATCCGGAAGCACATCGAGACAATGATGAATGGTTCCCTTGCTGGGACGAAAGGTCACGACCGGTTGCAAGTGACGCGAAGTACGTTGGCATCGGCGCTCCCATACTCGTGGTTCAGCACACGATATGTGCGAAGAGGTTTCGGCGCTTTCAGGATATGGCTGATGCATCTGCTCCTACCGGTCTGGCTGATTGATCGATGGGCACGACAAGCAGGCTCACTGGACAAGCTGAAGAGGATGTTGGCGACGTGATGGCTGATTGAGAAGAGGTGTAGCATGTTTTGGGTTCACGCACTCTCCCGATCAATTTGACAGCTTCCGCGCTGGATGTCGTTCACTGAAGACGCCGCCGTTATCGACAAGACAGCGAGATTCTTCCAAGCCACTGGAGAAGCAGATTTCCTCCATAGCCCGGTGACCTGCCTCGGGCTTGATGTCTGCATTGAAAGAGCGTTGTGCAGGCCTTTCAATGCAGAGCGGCAACTAAGAGTCTCATCGTACGCCCCCTCAACATTACCGTCATATAGCATGTATATCTCGTAGCTTACAACACGATGTGGACCACGTCGTGCTGTGCCTCGGGTAAGGATCTTTCGCCGTCTCGTCGCCGATGTTCCGCCTCGTGCAACCCCATCTTGAGTCAGATGAAGGTCGTGTCCACGAGGATTCGTGATCCCGCTGGGCGTACACGCCTTGCATCCATGCACATTCCGTCTGCGACAGCCCCACCAGATATGGCGTGCTCCCTGGCTCCTCCACAACAACCGCGATTACCGTCTTGGAGGAAACGGCTGGCTTGGCCATGCGACTAATGAATCAGGCGCATCTCAAGAAGCTTATCATCTATATCGACACCTTTACCTTCTTCTCGACCTTCTCACTGGTCTCTAGCTTCTCCAACCTCGTTGTGACAGCTCAACACCGAAGCCATACGCAACAGCAGTGAAGAGCACAACATGGCGAGACTAAATGGCACGATCAGGGCATACCTGTTTGGCTACTTCCTTTGCTTGGTACGAACTTCCCGTGAGAATGATTTCCAAGACCGTCTAGCTAACGAGTGGCAGCCCGGGTTTTTGTTTGGATATGACACCGGAATTGTCGGTATGAACAGCTCCTCGTTATGCACAGACACACGAAGAACTCACATGTGCTACAGGCGGTGTCCTGACTTTAGAGTCCTACGAGCGTGACTTCGGCTATACTGACACAACAACCGTCAGCGCCGTCATGGTATCGCTACAGAACGTTGGCGCATTCCTCGCCGCCATATCCATCTTCACCATCTCTAAGCGATTCGGCCGGCGCAAGACCATGATGATCGCCTGTTGCATATTCTCCACTGGTGTCATCCTGCAGGTTGTACCATCTGGTTCGCTGGCTTGCTTTTACGTTGGCCGTTTTGTGGCTGGCCTTGGTCTAGGTTCTGCTACTGCCGTGGCCCCCAGTTACAATGTCGAGATGTAAGCACTCATTGATGTGAGCGTTCAAAGTCCGAGTAGCTACTAACCTTCTACCTTTTGTACATAGGGCGCCAAAGGAGATCCGCGGTCGATTGGGAAGTGGCGTGCAATGGCTTTTTGCCCTAGGCGTGATGATTAGTTACTGGGTGAGCGATCGTGCTCCTGCGTCTGGGCATATCCTGCCTTAAGAGACTGACCGTCGTATAGATTGATTACGCTGTCGCGACGACACTCCCGGTCAGTTCCAAGCAATGGCAGATACCTGTTGGGCTCCAGCTGGTTCCACCAGTAGTCATTGTCCTCGGCCTCATCCCCTGCCACGAGTCTGTGCGATGGCTGGTGAAGAAGGATCGTATCGAGGAAGCATGGGCGAGCTTAAAGTGGATTCGTGCCAATGACGGTTAGTTCTGTTCTGTTCCTCTTCAAGGCGCCTTACTGACCTCCTATATGCAGGCCCAGAGGTCAGAGCCGAATTTGAGGAAATCAAAACCGGTCTCGCCGAAGAGTACCGTGCCAGTGCTGGGTTCACCAAGCGCGAGCTTCTTGAACCGGCCAACCGCTACCGACTGCTTCTCGGCACGGGACTTTTCTTAGGACAACAATGCACTGGCATGACTGCATTGGTATGAGACTGAAGGGCAAACCCCTGTTTTGACCGAGACATACGCTGACCCTTTTGCCTTTCTATCTGCAGGCATACTTCGCGCCTCAGATCTTCACCGTATTGGTTGGTGACAACGAGTCCCAAGCCCTTCTGATCACGGGGCTCTTTGGTGCTGAGAAGGTAAGCAGTGATGCGCAAAAGTCTTCCATGTCCCATGCAACACTGACTCTTTTGTTCTGTTCTTAGTTCATAATGTGCGGACTTTACATCATCCTCGTCAGTGAGAGGTTCAACCGCCGCCCGACGTTCTGGATAAGCCCGATACTCATGGTGAGCAGCGAGGGAGCCAGGGTTGCTGCCGTATGAGACACTGCTAACTTTCTCGCTCTTCTGTTCTGCAGGCGATCTGCTTCACCATCGTCTGCATCGTCAACAAGACTGCCTTCGGTGATGGCACCGGTCCAAATGCTCACTCTTCAGGCATTGCCACTGTAGCACTGATCTTCCTGACCAACTCCATCTATCAATTCAGTTGGGGCCCGCTGTGTTGGCCGTACACTGCCGAGGTGAGTCGCTGCGAACAAGAGTAACGAGCGGTCGGAACTGACGACCATACAGATTTTCCCATCTCGCATCCGTGAGTTCGGAGCTGGTTTGGCAGTCAGCACGCAATGGTATGCTTGAATGATAGGTCCTTGCATCTGGAACAATGCTGACGCTTGTTTTCACTGTGTTTAGGCTCTTCAACTTTCTGTTCTCGCTGGTCACGCCGTAGGTTCCGTTCCGGAACTGAAGTCTTGAATGTTTGCTAACATTTCTCTCAGATACATGGTCAACTCGATAGGCGCATACGTCTTCCTGTTCTACGCTGCCTTGGACCTCATCATGGCGCTCATGGCGTTCATCTTCGTCAAAGAGACTAAGGGAAGATCTATCGAGGAGATGGAAACGATCTTCAATTCCGTGGCAGCATTCGATGTCAATGAGGCCAGAAAGAGAGGTGCCGAAGAGAACGATGCCGAGATCATCGAAAGCCTTGCTACGGCTAAGGGAACTGGGACTGATTTGTAGAACAATACTTGTCAGATGTAATCCGAGAGTAGATACCGTCACACCGAGTAGTACCTTCTACCACCACCCCTAATCCTTGTTGAAGTCTATAACGATCCGGCCAGCGATTTCGCCGCGCCTCAGCTGTTGCACACTTTCCGCCCATTGAGACTTCCCTCGTACCTCATGGATAGGCTTGAGAAGCCCTCGCCTCGCATATTCCAGGCATGCCGCAGTATCTTGCATTGTTCCTACGAGCGAACCGATGATGTGAAGGTTCTTGAATACGAACGTGCTGGGTTCGCTGCCGAGTTGGACCGTGCCAGCCGGTGGCAGAGCGATGACCATAACGCGGGCTCCTTTGCGGTTTCCAACGTAGTCCAATGCAGCTGTTCAGGAACTCTGGTCAGTCCGAGCATTGAGGTAGGCACGCAGCTGACGTACTCTTATATGCTTGATATGCGGTCACTACCACTCCGTGGACACCGATGCCGTCTGCGATCTCGATGACCTTGGCAGCAACGTCTTTCTCTTTCGTGAAATCGACGAATGCCTCAGCACCCACCTCCAGACTTAGCTTCTCTTTAGCTTCACCACCGTCGATCACTATTGGCCGCATGCCCATTGCTCTTGCCAATGACCGTCAGCTAACGAGAACGTAGTCTATGCCCACAAAATACTCACTTTGCCAGTTGCACTCCTTGTATGCCAACACCACCTCCGCCACCAGGGAACACAACCCAATTCGATGGCTTCAGCTGTGACTCAACAAGAGCGCGGTGCATTGTTGATGCACTACACATGATCGGACCTGCCATCTCATCGGATACACCGTCGGGAATCCTCGAGGTGTAGATCGCTGGTTTGGTCAGATACTGCTGATATGTGCCTGGAGTGTGGAGACCAGTTTGGAGAGCCTACGCAGACCAGAGTCAACATTGTCCCTAACATCAAAATCTCAAACCCCAGATTCATCATAGGCTTACCCCATCGCAGTAGTTTTCTCGGCCATTCCAGCAATCTTCGCAGTTGTGGCAGACATCGTGGAGCGGCTTTACGCCTGCACGATCACCCACTTTCCAGCCTCTGACATGCTTGCCCACCTGTACGACGACACCAGCTCCTTCGTGACCGGCACAGCGAGTACCAAACTCCGACATCTTTGGGATGCCCCAGTCGTTCAGCCTGTCTGCTTATGAGGACTATGACGTCTGGAGTGGAGGGGAAAATCCGCTCGTACATGTAATGGACATCGGACATACACAGTCCAGTGCAGTTCAGGCGGATGAGGAGCTCATCGTCCCCTGCCATGGGTCAGCTACCGTCACGGCGCATGCTTCCTGTTCGCACTCACTAGGCACTGGAACGTCAAGCTCCTGCACTTCGACTCTGAAATCGGAGCCCTCGTTGACGACAACACCTGCAATGCCCTTCTTGGGGATCTCTTCAGCCATCTTGGTAATGTGTACAAATAATAAGAAGATTGAAGAGATACGACAGCAGGAGGAAATGGTTGGAAGGAACACGAATTTGATCGACAAAACAATACATGTACACAGTCCTACCTCATCAATACGTGGGGCTCCAGGGGAAAGGAAAGGAGAGGCGGGGTAGGTATGATGCTGCCGAGCAGTCATACAGCCGGGTGGCGTGGAGCTGTCAGTCCGAATTTGTGGTATGCGTTCTCATTTTCTGGTTGTCGAACATGCAAGCGGTAATTTTATCCACGTGAAAGAGCTTCTGAAATTGCTCACGTGCTAGCTTTGGAAGGTGTGCCGACTAGTGTTTCGCCGCACCTTCACTTCTTCACGACACGCGTCCCACGCGACTACAAACACAACACTACGTGGTCGTGTTGATGCTGCGAACGTAACGTTAGCACAACCAAATCAGCAAGGAAAAAATTGACTCACTTGATCTGGATCGTCTTCGTCTGAAGGTATTCTATGAGTCCCTCGAGGCCGCCCTCTCGACCGTAGCCGGACTGCTTGATACCACCGAAAGGAGTATCAGGTCCAGGGAAATACCAGTCACTGGAGAGTGGAGAGAGAGTCAGCCGTCGTGTTTTTCATGGCTAGACACGTATTCGCGACTTACTTCACGGCGATGGTGCCGGCTTCGATCTGGCGAGTGACCCGGAGTGCGCGGCTGATGGACTCAGTGTACACGCAAGCTGTACCGTGTGTTAGCATAGAGATTCCCCAACTGGAAGGGTGCTGGCGTACCAGAAAGGCCAAAGACGGTATCGTTCGCCATCTCGATCTGTGCGATATATCAGTATGATGACACGAACCACGCAATCTGGAGATACTCACGGCCTCCTCTTCGGTCTTGAACGTGTGGACAGTGACGACCGGCCCGAACACCTCCTCTTGCACGATTCTTGAGGTGTTGGGTGTCTGCTTGAAGATGGTAGGCTCAACGTAGAGGCCATCTTTGCCGCGTCGCACACCTCCTGTGACAAGCTTGCCCTCCGCCTTTCCGACCTCTGCCGAGCATCTCTAGTCAGCATGTGTTATGATCGGGACGATACATGCTTTTCCTCGTACCGATCAGCTCCATCACCCGCTCATACTGCTTCTTATCCGCAATTGGCCCAATATGAGTTGTCTTCAGTGTGGGATCTCCAATCGCATCGCCGCTCGAAACCTTCTTGAAGCCGTCCGCGAGGCCTTCGATAAACTTATCCGAGATCGACTCCTGCACGAAAACGCGAGACGCCATCTATTACAAAGTGTCAGTATCTTACTTGCTATGCAATCCAACCACGGAACGCTTACGGCGCAGATCTGTCCAGTGTTCGCCAAGATGCCCTCCATGGATCTGGTCACGAGTCAGCCCTGCAGACGATGGATCCAACGAGAACAAGGATAACTTACTTCTCTACAGCAAGATTCAGGTTGGCGTCCTCGAATATGACCGACGGCGACTTGCCACCCAGCTCCAGAGACACTCGCTTGAGGTTGCTCTTCGCCGCGTGCTCTTGGATCTTGCGACCTGTGGCTGTGCTGCCAGTGAACGCAATCTGCCTGATTTCCATATGGGCAGCCATAAGTTGGCCGGTCTTGCCTCCGCCGTTGACGATGTTGATGACTCCTGGAGGGAAGACCTCCTTGATCAGAGCTCCGAGAGCAAGCGTTCCCAGTGGAGCCTTCTCGCTGGGCTTGTACAAGAACGTGTTGCCTGCTGCGAGTGCAGGCTGTAACTCCATCAGCAAACCACTGTCGGAAGCATCAGGGTCGACTTACGGCTGCCTTCCATCCGAAGAGAACGGCGCTCACGTTCCAGGCGCCGATGCCCGAGCAGACTCCAATCGGCTCTCGCTGAGTGATCTTGTACCTACGCGAATGCGTTAGCTAACGGTAGATCCCCGGCCAGCACGCTTGTATCTGCTCACTTTCCAGCCGAAGTAGGGTATGAAGTCTCTCCGTGGATCTTGTCTGCTAATCCAGCATAGTAGTCGAACAGGTCGGCACAGACCCCATAACCCCTACCGATTCAATCAGCGAACGTTGCCATTTTATCTATGCCAGAGAGCTAAGATCCCACATTGCTTGAGTGCCGATTGCAGAGCCCATTGTCTTGGTGTCCAGACCTGCGATCTCTTCTGCCTTCTCTCTGATCATGTCTGCGAATTGCCGCATCTTCTTGGCCCGGACGGTTGGATCTGTCTTGCCCCAGTCGCCCTTGAAAGCTGCCTTTGCGGCAGCCACCGCAGCGTCGACATCAGCTTCGCCGGCACTGGAAATCTTGTCCGATACTAGTGAGTCGTCCACAGGGTTGTACACCGTAAGGTATTCGCCGGACTTAGCGTCGACAAACTCATTGTTAATGAACAGTCGCGTCTCGAAGGAAGCCATTTTGTACAGTAAGTAAGTTTTGTTGCGTGGATTCAAGAGAACAACTGCAGTTGGAAACTATAAGTAGAACTACAAGAAGAAGTTTGCCAGGCCACTCTCCATCTACGATACAGCTAGATTTATAGCCGAGGGCAAACATTGATCTACTATCTGTAGCCCTGGAGATCCTAATTGCTAACTTGTTTGGGTGGATCGCTGCGTTCTTCTTTCTCCATTCATCTCGTGGAGCAACCGGCTGAGCTTCAGCCTTCTGACACGAAGAAGCTCCGCATATGCTGAGCAGTGATCCCCGCACTCACACGACCTCGACTGGCTAGACCGGCATATAGAGATGCAGCCTTTCCTCGGAGTCGGCGAATGAATTCCTTGAAGAAGACAACGATGCGTGGGCTAACTCTAGCCAACATGACCACGGAATCTCAAGTGTCCGATTGCGAGGCTGTGGTTTCATACCCTCAATAGGCTGTTGTTCCGCTTCCTCGCGGCAGACGACGCTTTCGTATCCAGTGGTTTGTTACGAGCTCCCCTCACTGCCTGGCAACGGTCCTCGTTGAGCTCGGTCGACCTGCTTGAACCCCATCAATCGACCCACCTGTCCCTGCAGGATGCAGAGGTGTCTCCATGCGGGGGACTGCAGTCGGTTGCATGATGAAGCTCTCCCCTTGATGTCATCGTTTTGTCTGGAAAGTTGTCTGCTGAAATATGTACTGTTGATATGTAAGGCACGTACAATACTACTCTTTGAGCCACAAATCTACACCCCATTCCTTCCTGAAATCTATCGATCTGCCTGTACCGTCCGGTCTTTCCAGATCATCGAGTGCTTTCATATCTTCGTCCGAGAGCTTTCGAATGGCAAAGTTGGCCTTGATTCGCTCTGTCATGGCGTCAGCATATCAGCGACATGATGAACACTTGGGTAGCTGACCTTCGTTGCCACTCTTTCCAAGCGGCACAGTCCCTCGCTGTACAGCCCAGCTCTGCAGTAGTTGACCGACGCCCATACTGTTCTTTTCGGCCAGCTGCTTGACCGTTGGGTCATGAATTAGTGTGGCACCATCTGCCTTCTGACCCGCGAACGGAGAGAAACAGCTGGTAACAATTCCGTGTTTCTTGCCAAAATCGACAACATCCTGGTTAGGAAACCACGGATGAGCCTCCACCTGATTCACACTGATTGGTATTGTGGTGTGAGGTATCAATGCCTTGAGGTCTGCAATATCGAAGTTCGACACTCCTATTGCTCGAGCCTTGCCCTTCTCTACAAGCTTCTCCATGGCCTTCCATGTCGGTACAATCGATCCCTCGGGATGTCCGCCGGCGCGAGCAATGGGTTCACTCGTCCATTGCCAGTCGATAATCAAACCCCCATCGTCAGTAAGCGCCATGCCCTTCTTCGCCATGGGAGCTTGATCCTGTGCCGCGGCATCGTTCAACGCTTCTAGAGAGATCGGCTTGAACGCACAGGGCCAGTGTAACAGCAAACAATCGATGTAATCGGTTCCCATACCCTGCAAGATCTTGTCACAGCATACTTCCACGTAGTCCGGATGGTAGAAGTTTGGCCAGATCTTGCTACAGATGAAGACTTCGGATCGAGCGATGCCGTACTCTCGTATAGCTTCTCCGATTTCGCGGTCAACACCGTAGAACCAGGCGCATTCCAGATGTCGATAGCCTGCGTCGAAGGCAACTTTGAGAGCCTTCTTGATCCACTCTGGGTTGGCTGGGTCGGTAGGTCCACCTTCGAATGCCCACGTGCCGAAACCAACAGAAGGTATACCTGCAGTCTTGCCACCAGCGACCTGAATTGGGAAGGAGCGAGGCAGTGACATTGCGATAGTAATTTATTACCTTCGGCGTGCTCACCTTGTGAACATGAAGTAGATCATTGCAGAGCTGTATATATCAGGCGGATTGTCCTCCGCCATGGTGCTTTTGCTCGGTGTCTCGAACTCATGCAAGCGGGGTAGGTGGCAGAGCTGGATGAGAGTTTATTCCCACGATGCCGTGCAGACGAGGCATTTTGGTGCAGACTGCTCAGGTTGGACTTGAAGTCCATCAGAGGGACACCCATGGAAATGGGTTTCTGTTTTTCTGAATACTGTGGTCGGTGGTCAGGGAGGAAGCTGAAGTGATAAGAGCACACAAGCTTGGAGGCTTCCGAATTGCGGCCGCATAGGGCTGCCAATCTTCAGTCACACTCACCGTTCCTGTTTCTGATGATTCAGAAGATGTTGACATCAGTTTCCATACACTATTGCACACGCCCTATGTCAGCAGAAACGACGTGGGTGGAACACGCTGTGCAGACACTCTGACGAGGCTCACTAAGCACGGTCAGCCGCACGATAAGATACGATGAAAATGTACAGATCAAACCCTGCTGCACTGCTAGCGGTGAAAGACTGCAGTATCGATACTCTCCATGCACGCCGTAGCTGATCAGGTGGTGAGTATTGGAGAAGCGTTGGAGACTTAACAGCAGTGCCTTTCGCCAGTCATTCCGTTCACATTCGTCCAAGGATCCCAAGTTCGTCCTCGCTACGTCCATCACCATGGCCCAGAAGATCGTGATTGTCCTTGGCTGCGGCCCAAACATCGGCACTTCAACGGTTAAGACGTTTCGTGCGGATGGCTACAAAGTCGCCTATGCATCGAGAAAATCAGACGAGAACGCCAGCGACGATATGACGCTAGCCTTGAGGTGCGACCTCTCCCAGTCCAAATCCGTGGAAGAGCTTTTCGAGACCGTCCGCCAGAAATGGGGCGAACCATCAGTCGTCGTACATAACGGTACGTCGTGTCGAGTCCACAGCGTTCTTGTCCTCAGATATTGGCAGCGGATTGAGCTGAGGGATGTTAGGTTACGCTCATTACGCCACGAAGCCAGAAGAGTCCTTCAACATCCCTACCGAGACGTTCGAAGAACAACTTGCAATCAACTCCACCAGCGTCTTCCTGGCCATCAGAGAGATGGTTGCCGGGTCCGCTAAGCTAGCCGGACCAAAGACCTTCATCTTCACTGGAAACCAGTCCAACGAGGGAGGTGTGCCAGGCTGGCTAAGCCTGGGTGTGGGCAAGGTGTCGAGTGCTTATATGATCGAACTGGCCGACAACGTATATCGAGAGCAGGACTTTCGGTACGAGCATCCTTGGGACTTCTGGTCTGATGAAAACTGATGTCTCACAGTTTCCATTTCGTGGACGAACGAACGCCGAAGGGAAAACCGATGTTTGTAGGCCTCGGAGGGCAGGCTCATGCTGATATGTTCCTGAGTCTGGCGGAGAGGGAGGTAGAGCTGCCTTGGCTGGTGACCTTCGTCAGTGGTAAGGGGTACGTGGAGTTTCCTCGTAAGCTCATCTTGTAGTTTGGAGACAGCAGTGCATTCTCCATATATTCTAGCCATAGTGGATATCGAATTGCAAGGTGTACACACTGCGCTACTGTTCAGTCAAACTTCGAAGGGCAGAGACTTCCATGACATATCAGAAGACAATCGCGCCGATGTCGATCCTGATCAATGAAAATCAGTCCTACCTGTACTAGTGAGCTGTGCTGCGTGATATCGTGAGGGTAGGGTCTACAGGATGTTTCGTCGTGCGCCAAGAGGAACCTCTTCAGCACCTGATGCTCAAAACCACGGACATTGCGAAGCTCAGCATGTTAGAGAACACACACACCTCGAGGGTAGACCATGGTATATCAATGCAGGAGATTGAAACCCGAAGGCAAGAAGAGTCCGTCGAGGAGGAAGTGAATGTAGTTAGACTCATTCTCGGCGGCCTTGGCCCGGAGCTAGTGAGCTCTTCCGAGAATTTTTGGAAACTGCATATGCAAGAAGAGATCCATAACAGACTTTTATATCACAAAATACTCTCCAAGATGGCGAACCAAAAGAAAGGTCTCAGCCGGCGCATGACCAAGCAAGGTCCGCCGCCCAATCTTGAAGAGAGATCACAATCCAAAAAGCGGAAGCTTGCTGCACCAGCCAAAGGCGCCGTGAAGAAGCAGAAAGTTCAAGACCAAGCACCTGCTAGGAAGTTCGCACATACGAATGGCGTTCCGAATGGTGCAAAGAACTGGGCAGGAAAGACATCATCCAAGGGCAAGTTCTCAGTGGCGCCCGGAAAGAATGTACCGGCGAAGAAGCCTACTGCAATGGTTGCAGACGAGGACGATGGAGGGGTCAACATTTTCTCCGATGCCAGTGGTGACGGGATAGACGATCCCGATGTGATGGAGGACGAGCTGGATGGAATAGAGGAGGCGGATTTAGACGATCTGGACGACGATGAAATGCAGGAGGACATGGACGACTTCGCCTTGGCGCCGTCCGGCTCGGAAGACGAAGACGTGGTAGATTCAGATGAGGAGGTACGGAAGGGTATGTGGTCGGAAGACGAGGACTCGGATGCGGAAGAGGTACTTACGGCTGCCAATATCGCGGGTCTCACGCAAAAGCTGGACAATCAGCGAGCGCAAGAGGAGAAGGATGCAGAAGCAGAATTGCAGGATGATGCGATGCAAACGAACATAGCAGCAGCCGATATCCCCGATTCGGAAGACGAAGACGGACAGAAGGCGAACATCTTAGCGCCAGACCTGCAATTCCTGCGAACACGAATCACCGAGACAGTGCGAGTCTTGACCAGCTTCAGTGAGCTACGCGATCCAGAACGAAGCCGTGCGGACTACACACAGGCTTTGCTGAAGGATATATGCGCCTACTACGGCTACTCACCTTTCCTGGCCGAGAAGCTGTACTCGCTCTTCCCACCCCAAGAGGCCCTCGCATTCTTCGATGCCAACGAGTCGCCTCGACCAATGGTCATTCGCACGAACACACTCCGTACGCATCGAAGAGATCTCGCCCACAGTCTCATCAACCGCGGTGTTACTCTCGAGCCAGTTGGCAAATGGTCAAAAGTTGGTCTGCAAGTATTCGAGTCGCAAGTCCCGCTCGGCGCCACGCCGGAATATCTAGCTGGTCACTACATCTTACAAGCCGCATCGTCCTTTCTACCCGCGATGGCACTTGCGCCGCAGGAGCACGAGCGAATATTGGACATGACGGCTGCTCCTGGTGGCAAAACTACTCATCTGGCCGCCTTGATGCGGAACACCGGCTGCATCTTCGCCAACGATGCGAATAAAGACCGTGCTAAAGGTCTGATTGGTAACATCCACCGCATGGGCGTCAAGAATACTGTCGTATGCAACTACAGCGCGCTGGAGTTCCCGAAGGTCATGGGTGGCTTCGATCGCGTCCTGCTCGACGCGCCGTGCTCCGGAACTGGTGTCATCGCCAAAGACGCAAGTGTGAAGACAAACAAGACTGAAGCTGACTTCCTCCGACTACCGCATTTGCAAAAGCAGCTCCTCCTGTCCGCGATCGACTCCGTCGATCACGCTTCGAAGACTGGCGGCTACATCGTCTACTCCACTTGCTCCGTTACCGTCGAGGAGAACGAGCAAGTGGTGCAGTATGCACTCAACAAACGCCCGAACGTCCGCCTCGTATCCACTGGCTTGATCTTCGGCAAGGAAGGTTTCGTCAGGTACAACAACAAACGCTTTCACCCGAGCATGAAGGATACGCGGAGATACTACCCACACGCTTACAACGTCGATGGTTTCTTCGTGGCCAAGTTCAAGAAGACTGGGCCTACGCCTGCCGGTGCTGTGAAGGGGCAAGGAACGGCTGCGGAGGAGAAGCGGCAGGCGAATGGTCTCGATATGGATGATGAGGTCGCTGCTGATGAGCACGTGGATGAAGAGGATGGCGGTGTTGATTTAGAGGAGGGCGCCAATGGCTTTGGAGGCTTTGAGGATGATGACGAAGATGAGGAGATCATTCAGCGGGCCCTGAAGAGGCAGATGCGCAGGAAGGGGATTGATCCGAAGGCTGTCAAGAGTAAGGCTGTGAAGAGCTTGAGCCGATGATTTGAGTTTAGGTGATTGATAACAAGCCCGATCTACTGGCGCCCTACCACAAGCCACGGCCACTTTCCGCTATTCAAGTCCAAAATCAACAGTACAAAGGTTCCAGTCGGCTAAGCACGAACAGACTAGGAGACTGTTCAAGTGCAAGATCATCGATGGTCCGGACTTATCGCTTTTAAGCACAGGCCGAGCCCAGTACGATCGACTTGCTTTAATGCCATGAACCGAATCCGTGTAGCCTAAAAACTTTCCTACTCCGAGGAGTCCTCGAAGCACCAGCGTATCAAGACACGGCACGCCCATACACCCTCCAGCATCTCGCAAGAAACAGCAAAGCACCATGGCCACCCTCACCGACAGTGAAGCAATCATCTCCACCATAGTCCGCTTCGTCCAAGCCCTCGACGACAGCGACGCCTCCCTCCTCGCCTCTACATTAACCGACGATATGGTCATGGACGTCACCGCCTTCAACGGGCCCTTGAACACCGCCTACCCGATCTTCGAGGGTAGAGACGTGGTCGTGCCGGGGTTGATTAAGGCGACGAGTATGGATACTATGCACAGCGTGTCTAACTTTCGGGTCGAGATCCACGAGAGTGGAGAAGAGGCGGAATTGAATTGTTACGCGCAAGCGCAGCATCTACGGAAAGGGGAGGGGTTGGCGGTCGGGAAGGATGACTATTTTTTGATGGGGAATCGGTACCGGGTCACGCTTGTTCAGGACAGGGAGGGGGGGTGGAGAATTAGGAGGAAAGTTATTACGCCAGTGTGGTTTGTGGGGGATGTTGGGGTTATGAAGGTCGAGTAGGTAATTCGCCTGTTGGACTGCACGCCTCGAGAGCGAAATACTGTTACGATCTCAAGCAAACAAATCCCACATCTTCTTCGAATCATAAAACCCAACCACCTCCACCACCTCCCGTCTCTCCAAATCCACTTTGATAATCCAGCAGTAGTCCATACTAAAGTCCGCCCCGTTCTTGCCTCTCACCCCGACGCTGTGGAAGTGCACGGTAGCCCACTCGCCGTCTACGAGGATCCGGTCGAGGATCCGTGTAGGTGGTTCTTCCAGCCGCTCGTAGATTTTGTCGAGGACTTGGGTCTGGTACACTTGTTTGCCTTCGTAGCGGCCACTTAGGGGCGACGAGCCGGTGGCAGTCCAGATGATGTTGTCGGAGAGGTGGGAGAGGAATGTGCTGCCGAAGGAATCGGAGAAGAGGTGCTGGATGAAGGCGCGGGTGCGGGAGGTGGTGTCCATGGCTGTCGTGGTCATTGCTGCGTTGCTATCGTTGAAGCGGTTCATACAGACCTTCGGGGCTGTGAAGCAAAGACATGCCGGCTAGCGACGGACGAGCTGTCTCATGCCCGGACATACACGTGCTTCGATTGACCGAAGGCCGTCGATGGAGATCATCCCTCCTTGAGCGATGTTAGGGCTTGTATGTGTCGGAGGTAAGCATAAACTCCGGAGGAGCATAGTGTGCACGCGACATCACTTTCGCGCATGGCTTCTGGGCGTGACGGAACGATGGCGCTCGCTGTGTTCATGAACAATGAGTGTGTACAGACACATCCTATCTTACATCAGGAACAGCCGGCTGCGCAACATCTCTATTGATCGCTGCAGCTTGAACATCCGTGTCGGGCGTAGGTAACGCGCCTCGCTCGAACAGCCGTATCCACCATTGTGGTGGGTCCATTGGCCGTGAGCCGTTGTGTGTTGATGGGTAGATGTCGTTGAAGAAGTACCATACTGTAGAAGTTCTGTCAGCAAAGCGCATCTTAGCCGGACCCGGAGTAAACAGCTGAACTTACTGTGCCCAACCACAATCCCACAAAGCTCATCCTTCGGCCAATGCCCATGCAAGACCACATTGAACGCTATCAGCACCCAAGGCAGCCACGGCGCCTTGAACGTCAGAAGTCCTAGGAAGCTCAGTCGTACGTCGGGATTCCGCCTGCTCCAGATGTAGACCAGCGTCGAGCTCAACGTCGTTCCGAGGAATGCCTGGTTGAACAGCGGAGCAATGCAAAGGAGCGTAGTGCTGGCATAGAATAACAGCCAGCTGAAGTGCGCGAGCGACGCAGCCGACTCCTCCAGCATACGCGCATATCGCTGGATGAAAAATATGTGGAAGAGGAGGTTCAGCGATAGTGGGCCGAAGTATACGAACGTCGATAGGAGTCGCCAGTACTGCGCATCGCATTAGCATGTCCTCATACCAATACCAAATATCGTCGCCCGTACCTGCTGCTTATTGAACACCGCCCGAAAGCTGTAGAACAACTGAAAGGGCGTGAGGATCTGACACTGGACCAGCACGCCCGTCACCACCGTCGCGGTTGTCCACCATCTTGTGCAAGGCGGCATCTCGTACCACCACTGTTCTATCGGCAGACCTCCGAGCGCACCACCATCCCCTCCCCCGCCGAGCATCGCGGCCATGGTTGTGGTTCAGCGGAGATAAGGCTCGTTGGTCCGGATCGCTATCGTGTGTTGTTGTGCTGAAGGGAGAAGACAGGCTCGTTGTGGTTGTAAAGTGTGTGGTCGCTCTCCGCGTCGTAGGTATCTCAGGAAGGAAATGCGTTTGTCAGCTGCACGAGACAGCTGTTAAATATTGGTGACATCAAAGGATACGTGGGCGATTGCGGGATGCGGCTTTTAGGTTCCGCGCTAGAGTGAACAAGGCGAAGACAGTTAGGGCTCGGCAGGTGCTTCCGAAAGATCAAAAAACTGGACTTGAGCAGAAAGAAGAAGCTGCTTCATGTCTCACGCTGTAAACGACACACCCGTAACGACTACACGACTGCTCGATCTCACGAAGAGACTACAACGACCGAAACAACGCGCCGGCTACCATTGCACCGACATCTGAATAACAAATCGAGAGCGCGACGCGTCCTTCCCCTCGCGAAAATTAGAGTGCCAATCGAATCTGGCGTTTGTCAATGTCCTAAGCAAGACACGGGAGCAAGGCTGCCCGCATACACCACACCATGGCGCGCACACAAACAATAGCCCGCGCCCGCCCCAGCACAGGAGGGAAATCCGCACCCGGTCGAGGCAAAGGCAAAGGCGGCAAAGCACCACGAAGTAGTGGTGTAGGCTACAGTCCCAGCCGCAAGAAGCCACGCTACAAGCCCGGCACAGTCGCGCTGCGGGAGATACGGCGGTACCAGAAGTCGACGGAGTTGTTGATGGCGAAGCTGCCTTTTGCGCGATTGGTACGGGACCCGAACTCACGTCTACAGGGCGAGACTCTTGCTGACTGGTTGTGATGCGCAGGTTCGTGAGGTCGGTCTTAACGTGACACCCATGACATCGGACGTGATGAGGTGGCAGTCGCAGGCGATTCAAGCGCTGCAGGAGGCTTCGGAGGCTTTTCTGGTGCATTTGTTCGAGGACACGAATTTGTGCGCGATACATGCGAAGCGAGTCACGATTATGCAGAAAGATATACAGTTGGCGAGACGGATACGGGGGGCTTGGGGAGGGTTGGGTTGAAGAGGTCGCATGGAGTGGTTGGACGGGATGATGTATTGCTGTTTTGGATGAGCGATGGTGTCTGGCGTTCGTGTTGGTATGCTGGTTGGGCTTGCAGCGATATCAACGGATTGAAGAACTGGTATCGAGATCGTTGAGGAGAGAGCTACATGCAGTGTTCTGTTTCTATGTACCTTACTCTTGGCGACAATTCGCGTAATTCCCGCGTTCAAAAAATGACGTCGCCGCAGTTCAACTGCAGGTGTTTTTCGAGATATTGCATTCTTTCCACCACTTCTCCTTCATACCATATTTGACCGATAAAACTCAAGCCAGATGAAGGGACGATAACGTCCTACACGACCTTGCGAGAATGATTCCCTACATCAACATCCGTAAGCATACAAATCGCAATAGGGAAGGAACCACAGAATCGGTCATTTATTGATGACGTACCAGCGTTTGACTATGTCTCGAATCTGCTTGGAGCCTCGACCGACGAGCGTAAGTCCACGGACATACTCCTAGGAACGAAGAGTACTGACCTGCGCCAACAGTCAAGTTAATCTTCTCCTTCCTGATCTCATACCCACTCGCGGGCGTCCTAAAACGACTACCAGACGACAAGCCCTGGCTGAAGAATGTTTTCAGTATCTCGTACGCTACCATACCTAAATCTTCTCAACTAACGCTGACGTTCGTTCAGAGTCGGCGTCTTCTTCGTCATCGGCCTCTTCGATCTCTGGGGCGGCCTCTTCACCATCACCCTCGACGCCGTGGCCACCTACGCCATAGCCGCCTACATCCAAGGCCCGTACATGCCATGGATCGGCTTCGTCTGGCTCATGGGCCATATGTCCGTCAGCCACATCTACCGGCAAATGGTCAACGACCCCAGCCTAGTGGATATCACAGGCGCGCAGATGGTCATGGTGATGAAGCTCAGTGCTTTCTGCTGGAACGTGTGGGACGGGAAGCAGAAACAGGCCGACCTTACGGACGCTCAAAAAGAACGCATGCTCACTGGACTGCCATCTGCGCTGGACTATGCTGGCTTCGTGGCTTTCTTCCCTGCTCTTATGGCTGGACCGGCGTTCGATTATGTGGACTACCACCGCTGGCTCAATACGACTATGTTCGATCTTCCTGCTGGTATTGACCCGATGAAAGCGCCAGCGACCCGCAAGAGGCGCAAGATCCCTCGTAGCGCCACGCCAGCCATGTTTAAGATGGCTTCTGGGCTCGGCTGGATCCTGCTCTTCCTTCAATTGTCCAAGTATTACGGCTCAACGGTACTATTGAGCGACGAATACATGGGCTACAATTTCTTCCGACGAGTGTTTCAGATGTACATGATGAACTTCGTTGCACGAATGAAGTACTACGGTGTTTGGTCGTTGACTGAAGGCTCCTGCATCCTCTCTGGCATTGGCTACCAAGGCGTGGACCCAAAGACAGGCAAAGCAAGATGGGACCGCTTAACGAATATCAAACCTGCTGGCGTCGAACTCGCGCAGAACAGCCATGCATACCTTGGGAACTGGAACATCAACACCAATCACTGGCTGCGCAACTACATCTACCTCCGCGTGACACCCAAAGGAAAGAAACCAGGTTTTCGCGCCAGCATGGCTACCTTCGTCACCAGCGCCTTCTGGCACGGCTTCGAACCAGGCTACTACATGACCTTCGTGCTCGCGAGCTTCATCCAGAACGTAGCGAAGAGTACGCTCCCACTCACCCCTTCCTACCTTGCCCCAGCTAATTTTATCTCGCAGATGCCCGCCGCCTCCTGCGCCCCTTCTTCCTAACCTCCGACGGCAAAACGCCCAACAAGTACAAACCCTACTACGACATCTTCACCTGGTTCGTAACCCAACTCGCCTTCTGCTTCGTCACCACCCCCTTCATCCTGCTCTCGATCCACGACTCCATGCTCGCCTGGACGCGGGTGTACTTCTACTGCGTCATCGGCGTCACCGCTTGCTCTGTCTTCCTCGTCACCCCGGGTAAAGCGTGGTTGCAGCGGAAAGTCAAAGCTCGCGTGGGAAGGCCGGAGCTAAAGAGGGGCGAGAGTCAGGAGGGCACGACGTTGGGCGTGCCTAGTGAGCCGGGGCAAGAGTTTGATGAGATGGTTGATGAGATCATGGAGGAGGTGAAGCGGAGGCAGGGGAGTAGCGCGTTGCCGGATGGGCAGGAGTTGCGGAAGAGGGTGGAGGAGACGCTGCGGTCGAAGACCGGGGGAAAGGAGCAGTAGTAGCAGCTTTCCCGGGAGATCGCAATGTAGCGTTTGGTTGGAACATCAAGGTCCGTGGCTTGCTCAACCAGCCACTCCCTACCCTTATCACATCACATCACATCCCCCCAATCCTCCCCCCGAATCCAGCCCTCCACGCTCGTCAACTTCCCCACCTCCACCCCAAGCTCCTCCGGGTGCTTCATCTCCGGATCCCCGCCATGCCATCCATACTTAGTAGTATACAACCCACTCTGACTCACCTCCTCCGCCATCCACTCCTGCATACCAACCTTAACCGCGTCCTCGTACCCCAGCGGTTGGAATCGACACTGCACCCCATGCACTTTCCCCCACAGCGCGCAGAACTCCTCGTTAGTCATCAGCCCGCAGAAACCGAGCATGCTCGACCCTGGAGGCGCTTTCGGCGAGAGGACCAACGCGCGAACGAAGTGTCCGGTATCGTTGGGCGGATTGACGTACGGGATCGGTTTCCCGTTCGCGATCCCGAGGCGGCGGATCACGAAACTACCATCCTCCTGCCTCTTTGGCCCTACATGCTCAGACACGCGGTTTGAGAGGTACGAGCCCATTTGCAGGTAACTGCTCCGCTTCGCCAGCTCGGGGTAGTGCTGCTTGAGGTGCTGTTCGAAGTGGGCCTTGCCGTCGAAGTGGAGGTTCCATTTGAACTCGCCTTTGGACCATTTGGCGGTATCTGACAGGGTCGATAGCACGAAGCGATCGAGGGTCGCTAGTTGATGGGAGGCGGCGTGGATCATGTTCTTGCCGTGGACGATCTCGAGTTCCATGGCGGTTTCGTTGGGTTTCTTGCCGAGCTTCTCGGCGCTTTCGAAGATTTTGGGGTCCTTTAAGAACTGCCTATAAAGGTGTTAGCCTGGCGACTTTTGTGAATGGGGCACTTGACCTCCCAGAAGTCGGTTATGGCGAAGATGGCATTGGCGCCAGTAAAGGCTTTGTCGAGGGAGGCTGGATCGTCCAAGTCCGCTTGTACGAGTTCAATGCCTTGCTGCATGAGGTGTGGATGCTTTTCGGGGTTGCGAGTGATGCCTCGAACGCGCCAGCCGGGTTCGTCCAGAAAGACTCTGGCCACCGAGCCGCCCTGCTGGCCGGTGACTCCCACGACGACTATGAGCTTTTCGGCCATTGTAGAAAGCCGTAGAGTGAGGTGATAGGCGATTCGTGCTTCGAGACTCTGCTCCTTGGGGGCGTTGGCAGGAGAAGCTCAAATAGAAGTAGTAGAGGGCATTGAGGTGACGGGAAAGACGGTGTGAGAGAGGTAAGAAAGGTACGAGAGATGACGAAGCGGTTGTTGTTGTTCTTACATGAACATGTAGGTTTCTGACTTAGACAGCATATAAGGAACGGTATCGGTCAGAGTGCATGCTGCAGATGGGGCTGCCGTGAGAGCTGAGTAATGGTCGTCGTCTTCGTGCCTACCGTATTGTGTTCTCCTCATCGGATGTATGTGAGGAGCAGTGACGGCAGCCTTGTCGCGAGTAGTCGACAAGAGTAGTACCAATGTAGTAGTGAATAGAAGAGGAAGAAGGATGGGTGAAGTGCATGAGGTCGTCGTCGCCAAAGCAACGTAGGCGACTTCATCCCACCATCCACCTCAGTCAGCGCCCCGCGATCAGCCAAAATTCAACGCAGCGCCAAGGCCTACCCAAACATCAACACCCACCTCTACGACCACTGCCTAGCCTCGAATTGCGCGTACACTTCTTCACATACCTGCCGCCTTACCACCATCGACCGACGTTCAAGTAAGCAGCAGCCTCACCACCCAGCCAGCTTTAGTGGAAACACAGTCCTAACTGCTTATCGTAGGCTTGGTCGAACCTTGGAGTATCTTACACCTTCTCACGACAGTAGCACATCATGGTATGTCTGTATTGAGAAAAGTATCGGAAAGCTATAGCTAACATGTGAAACAGGCAGCATCCGGGTACGCCCACCTCCACCCCACCCCCCCTCCCCCAGCCTGACCCAACTAACCCCCTCCACCCCCAGAGTCTCCGTCGCGCCCGAGTGCATCCAAGCCTTCAACGAGCTCAAGCTCGGCAAATCCACCAAATGGATCATCTTCAAAATCTCCGACGACTGGAAGCAGATCGAAGTCGAAGAGACCTCCACCGACCCAGACTACAGCAAATTCCGCGAAAAGCTCCTAAGCGCCAAGAGCAAGAACAAGAAGGGCGAGGAAGGCATGGGCGGACGGTACGCGGTATTCGACGTCGAGTACGAGGCCGAAGGTGGCGAGGGGAAGAGGAGCAAGATCACGTTCATCGCGTGGGTGCCGGATGATGCGCCGCAATATGTGAGTACGCTGAAGAAGGGTGGGTGGGTGATATCGTGTGCTGACGACGCTGGGAAGCCGCGTATGATGTACTCGACTTCGAAGGATGCGCTGAAGCGGGCTCTCAATGGGCTTGCTGCTGATATTCAGGCCAACGATCCGGATGATATTGAGCATGACAGCGTGATCTCGCGGGTGTCCAAGGGCCGCTAGGAGACGGTTGCGAAACCTCACGTTCCGGTGCATGCGTTGCAGAAGGCCAAGGCGAAGATGGTGGTGTGATGGCGGAGAGGCATGCTTTGAGAGACGATGGTTCTGAGGTGGAAGGCAGCGAGGGCAGGTATAGTGCTGAGGGCGGCTACTGTGACGATCTGCAGTGGATTGACGAAAGCTCTTCGATAGACGACATACCTATGTTTACACGGAACATGTGCATGACGGTAAATCGTGCAGCTTTCTTACATTTCTAAAATACTGACAGCACCTATTGATATGCCAGGACAATCCAGCGACAGACTATTACCGCCATCGAACCCGCGACTAAACAGCTGTTGAGCTAAGTTCATTCTCAGTGCTTGCTCTTTGAGCGGAGCCTACATCTGGAGACTTTTAGGCCACGAGACAACATCACCGGACTAGCTGTTCGCGCATACATGTCGTGGCCATGTAAGACTGCATTGACTTTTCACAACTTCTCTTTTCGGCAGCCGGCAATAGCACACCCAGAGCTCCAGCTTGCTGCACGCCAACCTCGCGGAAGCGGGGTCCCTGCATTGAACTGCTCGGCCATGTTTAGTACCTTCGCTCGAAAGGCGTTCGTGTACTGCACGACACAACAGGTAGGGATCGGAGGCGGGGTCTCCCTCGAGCCGTAGGCACATCAAGATGGAGTTGTCTCTTGCAACGAACGATATCGAGTTCGACTCATCATAATAACACACCCAGCTGCCTCGCACTAAAAGCCCGCATACACGACGAGAACAGACCCACCCAACATGGCCGACCGAGAACCAACGATCCTAATCATAGGCGCCGGCACCTTCGGCACCTCCACCGCCTACCATCTGGCCAAAACCTACAATGATCCTTCAAAAGTCACCATCATCGACCGCGCCCCCTCGCCCCCCAAACCCGCCGCAAGCGTCGACATCAACCGCATCATCCGTCCCGACTACCCGAGCGCGCTGTACTGCAATTTAGCGTGGGAAGCCATCCATTCCTGGTTCTGGGGCATAGAGCTGCAGGAGTTTTTTAAGCAGGTTGGGGGCGTGATGGTGTATGAGAGCGAGGCTAAAGCCGACGAGGTGAGACAGGTTTTTAAGAGGAGGGGGTATGATCAGACGGAAGCGATGGAGTTAGGTGAGCTGGAGAGGAGTGGGAGGGGGAAGGGGGTGTTGGAGGGGACGGCGACGGAGGGGATGGGGGATGCTTATTGGAATCCTGATGCTGGGTGGGTTAATGCTGCGAAGGTAAGCAGTTGTGGGTAAGAGGGTTCTCAGAGGAACTCTAAGTCTCGCTCTGAGCTCCTTAAGATTATTCGACAAGACTGAGATACAAGCTGACGCTTTTACCCTTCTGTGCTGTAGGCGACGGCGAGTTATATGCATGAGGCGCAGAAGTATGGTGTTCAGCGGGTTGTTACGGAGGTGGAGGAGCTGCTGTACGAGGAAGGGAGGGTGGCGGGAGTGAAGTTAGCAGACGGCAGAAAGCTCACAGCCGACAAAGTCATCCTCGCCTCCGGCGCATGGACAAGCAGCCTCCTCTCCCCCCTCGAAGACCACCTCAACAGCGCGGAACCCGACAGGATCGAGCGCCAGATCCGCGCCACAGGCGCCGTATCAGCCTACTACCGCGCCACCGACTCCGAAATATCCCAACTCCACAAAGCGCCCGTAATCGTGTACGGCGACCTCGGACAAGTCATCCCCGCTTCGGCAGAGAACCTGATGACGAAGTACACGAACTCGAAGACCATGTTTATCAACACCGTCACCACAGCCTCCGGGCACAAAATCTCTGTTCCGGCTAAGGGCAGCCAATACGATGTCCCCGAGGCACTAAAGCGGGAGACAGAGGAGTTGATTACGACGAAAGTGATGCCCCAGTTTGCAAAGGGCAGGGAGGCGGATCACTGGCGGATCTGCTGGGATGCGCGGACGCCGACGCAGGATTGGTTGATGTGTCGGCATCCGGACGAGAGGTTGGGGGGGTTGTATTTGGCGGTTGGGGGCAGTTTCCAGGGGTACAAGTTTCTGCCGAATGCTGGGAAGTATATGCTCAACGTGCTCAATGGGAAGAGCAATGGGGAGGAGAAGGATAGGGCGTGGGCATGGAAGAAGGATGGGGATGAGAGTGGGCACCCGACTAGGGAGCTGACGAGTTTTGATCAAGAAGAAGAGAAGCCTAGAGCCAGGCTATAATGCTTCTGATCACAGGAGTCGAGAGTTAGCCTCTCTAGCTCATGGATGATGTCCAGCATTCAATGCGACCACTCCTAGGGCTCATCGCTTCGCCTGCATGAAGGAGGCTGGCAACCTAATGCTTATGCCCACAACCCCACCCTATAGCCTGACGCCTCATCTTCGCCTTCGACTTCGCCGCTCTTGGCTCCCGCAGTAAGTCGCTTCCACTAAAGTCCTGCTCCAGCTTCACACCCTGCGTGCCGATCTTCCAGTACTGCTCCCTTGGCTGCCAGCGCTTCGAAACGTCCGACTTAGCGGCCAGAGCATCCAGCCACGCCGCAAGTCTGTACCCTGCCTTCGCGATCTGGAGCTCCACGGTGTCGATCGCTCCTTTGTAGTACCCGGGGTAGAGATCGTTGCCCTCGAGCGGCTCGATACCGTCAGGCATCACGACACTGCAGACGTACTTGTTTCCGTCTTGGGCCCAGACCATAGCGCTGGCCTTCGGGTCTTCGATATCCAGGCCCTGCAACCACGACTTGCTCGAGGCAGCGAACGTCCCATTGCGAATCTCGGTCGTCAAATTGGCCGCCCAGGCCTCAGCATCCTCGAGCTCGTAGCCACCAACCAGCTCCTCAGGCATCGAGGTATCCCAGACCGAGTGCAAGTTCGTATCGTCCCCATCGAACGTAACGTTGACCCCGTTCCCACCGATCTCAAACGCTTCGTCGTGCAACGGCTGCGTGATATCGCCGATAAAATGCACCAGAAACCTCAGCGCATAATCGATCTCCTGGTCACTGTGCCTTCCGTCCTGGACCCGCTGCGTGTAGTTGGCGATCGCGGTGACCACGCAGCCTGCATCTCCGCAATCGCGTTCGAAGTCGACGTTGCAGGATTTCGGCGGGTCGTCTTCGGCGTCTATGTAGTGGAAGGGAGAGGAGAAGGAGCCCTCGTCCGTGTAGCGGAATGAATCTGCCCAGGTGGCCACGGAGGCGAGGTAGGAGGAATTCGTATTGGAAAGGATGTTTTGAGCCCAAGCTTCGGTGGCCGGGTGGACGAAGTTCTGAGCAATGAAGCCGGTGGTTTGATGGCCCAGGCCGCCCCAGGCGTCGGCACCTTGGAGGGCGGAGAGGGCGATGAGCAGGAGGGTGGTAGACATTTTGGTGGGTTTAGATCTCCAGGATCGGACTCGTATGAGAGAAGGAGGAGTTCAAGTAGAGAACGTGATGCAGAGGAGGTGTATGCAGTAGAAGAAGGAGATGTACAGGGGGGAGGGAGATGTAGAGGAGAGAGTATATTGTTTACCTTTGGACCGGTGTATATCAATGACAGCTAATACCTCGTGCCATCGTCATGGGTCGGAAGTGCCGACACCCTCCAATGTTCGCCTTGTCCATTGAAACTTCGGAGTAGGTGCACGCGCTATATGTTATTGCAAGGCAAGGTTGGACGAGGACAGGAAAATGGATCTGCATCAAAGGGCGAAGTTGTGGTTCGCGGTGGCGCCGATTAGTGGGATCTCCTTTCCAGCCAATCAGAGTGCCGAACGCTCGACCGCGCCTTCCACTGTGCGACACTCACTTTTGAGCCTCCGGACTTGTGTCTCGTTCCAGTCCGGTAGCCGATTTCGGTCTGTCGTGACCTCCCCAGTGACTTCATCTGTCTTCGTAAATCTCGCGACTGTCGATGATAGCATGGCAACCGTCCTGATAGCCTCCTGGAGATGACATGCAGTCGCACGACCGCGATCGCGATGGCGAGCCCCAGCCGAACCCTCTGCTGGGAGTTTGGGTCCAGCACCGGAGAAGTTAGGGCATCCGACCACAAGCACAAGCAGGCCGACCATCATGTCCAAAATCCGGAGCCGATGAGGTATATACCAAGGTAGGAAGAGCTACGTGTATTTCGAGTTCAGAGCCCCCCTCCCCCGCCCCGCCCCCCTCTCTTTCCATTTGGTTGTACGATCTAGCCACCTCCTCTGGATCTCAAGCAGCAGCGGTAACGGCGCCAGATCTCTCATGCTAGCTGGCTATTTTTTCGCAAAGACTGCCATGGACTCGCTTGCCCAATCATAGGCTCGCGAGCTCAACCCTTGGGGCATTGAGACCACCCTCATGAGCCCGGGCGTGTTCACAAAAGGGAAGAACCATTTCGCGGACGCGATGCAACCGGGCCGCCAGGATATAGCGAAGGAGTGTCAGGCTGGCCTTACGAAGGGGGTGAGCAAGTAGACGATGGCGGGAACAGCGGGTGTGGTACCGCAGGTTGCAGAGCCCAGTATGGTCGCCGATGCGCTCGTGGCGGTCAGTGAGGTGCATTGGGGCAAGAAGCCGTTCAGATTTACTGCCGATGCGGTCGGCGATGGTGGCGAGGAGGCGCCCGCCGTGGTGGACAAGATGGGCGTGGAGTTCTATGACAGGTTTGGGGTTGAGAAGTTGCTGGAGGTCAGTCTTTAACAACAGGAATGAAAAGACAGCTTCTGGCCATCTTGAATCTGTCTCCCACCACGGAATTGCTTATTCGAAACAAATATTCCTGGAACATTGTTACGATCAACTCATGAGTCAAAGATTTGTCTGCGATGAGGTCGTTCAGAACCTAAAACCTCAACGCCAAGACAAGGAGAGGATTTCCTCCTGAAACATCTTTAAGGACGGACCACGAGATGGATTGACACTTCAGGTATGCAATTAAAGGTTCTTTCCAGTCGCAGGATGGATCCATCACAACGGGCCTGCCATATAGAACCTTTCGACAGCCGTGCTTGGTGAGGATCAAACAATCCGTCTTATTACCTCTCAACATCAGCGCCTCTCCAAGATTGAAAGCTCGAGCATCACACCTCGACCATCATGAAGACTACCATGAACGCTCTCGTCGGCCTTGCGGCTACGCTCGCCGCGACTGTCACGGCCGACTTCACCATCCAGGCCTGGAGCGGAGACGACTGCAGCGGCGATGTAAGCACACCCCGCCCCGATTGACAAGATCTGCTCCAACTGTGCTAACATGACCTCCCTAGCAAGTCCTCTACGATGTAAAATTCGAAACCTGCTGGCCAACCTACGACTCCAACTCCTACCGCTTATACGACATCTCCGACGCCGCATTGAACGAACAATTCATCATCTTTGCCCCGAACGCTTGTCCGTTCGACTCGACGGACAGTTACAACGACGTTCTCACGACTGGGTGTGCGTACGCTCCACAATCGCTGTCGGATTCAAACTACGTGGGAGCTGAGAGTAGCTGCTGGCCGGCTGACAAAGTTACCACGAGGGGATCGGTGGGCAAGGCGCTTGATTCGAACGTGGATGCGAGTGGTTATTGCAGTGTTCTTGCAGGGGGGGGATAGGCTGTCCGATGGCTCAGGCGGGGTGTGAGTTGAACTGAGTCAAGCTGCTGACCTGAACGTTTGTTTGCTGCGCGGATTGGGAGTTGATGTGATCTGGGGCAATTTTGGAGGTTGCTCAACGACCGTTCACAGAGTCGGCAACTAGGCCTTGGATTTATTGTTCGAGCCGACACATAGGATCGAATCTGCCGTCCCGCGATTCGATCAGCAGAGTTGTGAGGCTTCCGAGCGTATCATCAACATGCTCCATTGGATCTGATAGCCAGTGCAATGCCCAAGCGTAGCATTTCATCAACAGAGCAACCACGGTCATATGCTGATGCTTGGCCTTGGCTTCCTACCGCGCCTCTTCATTGTTCTCGAGCCTCGATTCGTCTTCTCACTTTGAGTCTTTGACGACCAGGCCATCCGCCATCGATGGAGGATCGGGCTACTGATTAAATGTCCTGGTGGAATCCATAGCGTGAAGTCAGTCCAAATGAATTCTTACCACGGGCAACGTAATGCGCATAGATCTCTGACTTCGGTACCTGTCAACGCATTCAGGATCTGTAACCATCATCATTGATTAAAGTAAGCCCAAGACAAAGACACTCTTTGTTTCACCCTATTGACCTAGGGTGATATACAACTCGGAAGCCGATATAAAGAGGTTGAGACTCCCACTCCCGGTTGTGCACTGCAACACCACACATCCACCCAAATACATCGCCTGCATCACCCTTCTCCCGCCACCATGAAGCCCACCACCCCAACCCTAGCCGCCCTAACCACCCTTCCTCGCCCCTACCCTCGCCGACTTCACCATCCAAACCTTCACCTCGGAGCAATGCGCCGGCGTCCCCACCACCTACAACGTCCCCTTCAGCTCCTGCCAACTAACCTCCGACTTCCTGTCCTTCCGCCTCCTCGACAACGCGGCCTCCCAGCCCGGCGAAGCCTTCATGACGTACCTCGTCGACAGCTGCCCCAGCTTCGCGGAGAGTACCGTGTGGTCTGACAGGAAGCTTATCACCTACAACTGCACGTACGCGGGGGCTGCGCAGGTACCGGCCGGGGGACCGGATGGGGATTGCATTGGGTCGAGTGGGCAGACGGGGAAGGCGATTACGTCGTTTTTGGATGAGTTTGGGGGTTGTATGGATGGGACGGATGTTGGGCTGGGGTATTAGGGATCTGGCGCGGGGAGAGAGGGTGAGATGGGAATGGTGAGGTCCGCTGGTCAGGGTGTTCTGTCGGTTGGGGGCGATGGTTGGTAATGATGTGACATTCGTGTGAGCGGCGTAGATAGACGATGTGTCGATAGATGCAGCTCGGTCTGTGTACAGAAAGCGCCAGTTAGTAATTGATGTAGTAGGCTCGTATAGAAGTTAGCACGCTGTACCCAGACGGGCATTTCAGAACCGCGGCGACAGTTGTCTTGCTTCTATTGTATCGTATCCTCGACTCGATGTGGTGGGAATAACGTGTACCCCGTTCTTCCCTCCTCCGTCACCCCTAGGCCTAGCCGTCTTGTGCCCTCGAAAGATTCCTTTGCCTCTCGCGCTTCGGGATTTTGGTACCTGAAACCAGGCCTTTGATTCCGGTCACCACTGAAGCCATGAATACGCGATCGTTCACCGTTCAATGGCTCTCTGGCGACAGGAACTCAAACGATTTCGCGGCCCTAGAGCCCGTGGAACCGGAGGTTAGTGATGCTGCCAGAATCCCCTTGGGCGCTGGTCAAACTCCATGTCGCTTACCCATTCGGCTCCATATCCATAGCCCACGCCCATCTATCCGTCATTCGAAACGCGAGCTCAAATCAAAAGGAAAAAAAAGAGTAAAACACGGGTGCGGGGACGGTGCCAACACGCTTCCAACACGCAGTATAGATCAAAGGTACTCGCCTCAGTATACACGCTCACCTCCCTCCTTAGAGTACTGTCAATCACTTTCCCCCCACCGCCTCCCGAAACACCCCCGCCACCCTCTCCCCTTCCCTCTCATCCCTGAGCCGCTGCGCCAGGAACCCCTTCAAATCGCTCCAGAACTCCTCCGTCTTCAGTATCCCCTCCACACCCTCACGCCCACTTTTCTGCCCCGCCTCCGCAGCAGCTTTCTCGCTCTCAGGCGCTGGCGTTGGGGGGTCTACGTCCATCTTATCCTCACCCCCAGTTGCCGCAGGCACTGCAGTCATGACAGGTTCAGTCTTCTCCACCGCCGGCGTCGTAGCATTCGACCCCCCACCCCCTCCACCCATCACCATAACGCTAAACTCCACATCCCCGTCCACGCCCAACTCCTTCAGCGTCTTCAAGTCGGCGGCGGGTTTCTTGTTAAGCAGTAACTTAATCTTCTCGATTGCCTGCCCGCTCTGCGCGGCGTAGGAGGATTTGATGTCGTGGATTGTGGTATTCTGATCTAGATCCGCGAGTGTGATGGGCGAGCCACCGCGCATGGGTTTCAGAGTCGCGGTGAGGGGTTTGGAGGTGGGTTTGGTGCCGGGAACGGAGCGCCGGGGGTAGGGGTGCGTGTGGCGGGGGAGGATGAACTGGGATTCTTGTTAGTTGAGTTATGGGGGGCGGGGGTGCCGCTGCGCGACGCTGCGCTAGAGGGCGGGGGGGCGTACGGGACTCTGGTTGGGGTATTTGCGGGGATCGGAGACATGGTCGGCGGCGAGCTTGATGGGGCGTTTGTCGAGGGTTGCTAGGAAGGTTTTTGCGAAGGTTACTTTGCATCTCTATATCAGTATGTTGATGATAGATGGTGGTGGTGGTGTAGGATGTGGAGTGAGTGGTGTTTACCTTCGGACATGATGACTTTCTCGAAGCCGGCGAAGAGGGTGTCGGGTTCGGTGAAGAAGGCCAGCGTAACGGTGGAGAGTGAGAATGGTCGTAGGTGATATGTGGTAGGATATGTAGTGGAGTGGTGGTGGTAGATTGTAGAGGATGACGTTGTGGTAAGGTTGGAAGTTGGAAGAGGAAGTTGTCGGGAGAGCTTCACGTGAAAACCGGTGACTTCTTCAATACCTCAATCCAATTAATGAAGTGATTGTTACGCCTGTCTGGCACGACTACCGGCATCATGTCAAACCTCTGTAAGCCTATACCACAACTCACCAACGCCATTCGCTAACCACCTCCAGACAACCTCGAACCCCAACCGTAAATCACCACCACGTCTCCCCAATCGCAAACAGCCTCACTAACAAATATACACAGCACAGCAAAAGTCCTCCTCCACACAACCACAGGCGACCTAACCCTCGAACTCTTCGCCGGCCAAGCCCCCCTCGCCTCCCGCTCCTTCCTCCAACACTGCCTCGACGGCTACTACACCAACACCCTCTTCCACCGCCTCGTCCCCAACTTCATCCTCCAGGGCGGCGACCCCACCTCCACAGGCAATGGCGGACGTAGCGCGCTGTCCGAAGACGGCGAGCCATTTCAAGATGAATTCCATTCCCGGCTCAAATTCAACCGCCGCGGCTTGCTGGGCATGGCCAACGACGGCACGAAAGATAACAACGGGAGCCAGTTCTTTTTGACTCTGGCGGCTACGCCGGAGCTGCAGGGGAAGCATACGATGTTTGGGCGCATTGAGGGGGAGACGATTTATAATTTGATGAAGATGGCTGATGCGGAGATGGAGGAGGGGGCGGGGGGTGAGCCGTCGGAGAGGCCGTTGTATCCGACTAAGGTTATGGGGGCGGAGGTGCTGGTGAATCCGTTTGAGGGGATGGTTGCGCGGGTGAGGGAGGCGCCGAGGACGAGGGTGGAGGAGGGGGGCGCCAAGGGTACGAAGAAGAGGAAGAAGCCAGCGGGGAAGAATGTGCTGAGTTTTGGTGGGGAGGAGGGGGAGGATGGAGAGCCTGTGGCGCCGGTGATGAAGAAAGTTAAGGCGAATCTGAAAGTTGTGACTGTGGACTTGAATGAGGCCGAGAGCACGACCGAGACGAAGAAAGCGAAGGCGCCGAAGGAGAAGGTCACCAGACGCCGCTCCTCAACACCACCTCCTCCTACACACACCAAGCCGAGGTCCAATCTCCCAGCCAAAGCACCACCCGCCCGCGCCTCTGTTTCCCCCTCCACATCCCCAGAACCAGAACCCTCAACCCGCACAACCACAAGCCAACTAGATAAAACCAACGCCGAAATCGCCGCCCTAAAAGCCAGCATGAAACGCTCCTCCGCCTCGACCTCCAAAGAGACCACCAAAACAACCTCCGCACTCGAAGCCCTAATACCCACCACCAGCACCCGTGGGCGTAAGCGAGGCAAAGCGGCCGACGAAAAAGGCGCGATAGACATCTTCAAAGCGTTTAAGCAGCGGTTGGAAACACTGCCGCCTGCTAACGAGACAGCCTCCACCCCGCCTCCGCAAGCTACGGCACCGACGAACGGCCACGCACCCGCCACCGGCGCCACCGCGGAAGCGGACGGAGAAGGGGATGAGGAAGCCGCGCTCTGCCATCTCCACTTCATCGCTTATTGCCAGAGTTGCAAGAACTGGGACGAGGACAACAAGCCAGATGCCGAGGCTTTAGCCGAGGGAGGTGGAGCCGACGGTGGTGGTGGCGAGGACGATCCGGGCTGGATGGCGCACTCCCTCACCTTCGCCAAAGATACGCTGGGCAAGGATTTGGAGTGGCGGCGGAAGATGGAGGAGATTGAGGTGATTGATCCGCGGGAGAAGGCACGTACGATAAAGGAGGAGGAGAAGAAGGCTGGGAAGGGGAAGGGGAGGGTGCGGTAAGCTGCGCAGAGAGGATTTGCAGGCAGGATTGGGGGTTACATATGTCAGTGCTGCGAACGCGTCACTATTCTAATGCAAGGCTAACGCCGGGAGCATTCGGTAACTTCCAACTCCCAGGACTTTCGAAAGTTCCAGACTGTGATCTCGTCCTATTCAGATCGTTCTTGAACCCTCGTGCCGGAAGCACATCCTCTCAGTCCGGCGGCTGAGTCTAACGCTGCCACGGGTTGGCAGTTTCCTGCCCCCTCTGGCAGGTCAATTACACATTCGCGCCTACAGCATTTCAGAGAATGACTACCCGCAACTAAGACTTCGTCAAGACTCAAGAACGACAGCTCGCTAATTAAGCGCAATACACACCGCTCTATCCACCCAAAACTCGCTGGCTCCAGACCCCTACCCCTAGCCCTCACTCAAGCAACAAACGCCCTGACCGCCCCCCGCCCGTAGATGTAGGGATCCGCAACCGGACTCGGCGGCGCGAACTGCGGGCATTTCTTCGCCGAGTACGAGCCCACGGCGTTTGACCCGCCCCGAGCGCTCAGCACGGTGAAGCAGTCGCCATCGGGCCCGACGCGCGGGGCGTACGCGCCGTACGCGCAGCGGCTGTAGGTCATGTCGCCGGCGGCGTTGCCGTCGGTGATGGCGGCGGCGTTGTAGCTGTTGGGGCTGAAGATGTAGGCGGCTTCGTCGGGCAGGGCGATGGAGTTGTCGTAGAGGCGGAAGGATTGCTACGGGGTGGGTCGGTGGAGGGGGATGAGCGGGGGGACGGGGGACGTACGAAGCCGCCGGTTGGGGCGCAGGTCTCGTGCTTTTGGCGGGTTAGCGGGGGCCCCGGCGGGTGGGGTGGGGAGGGGACGGACCCAGACGGGACGGAGGGCCTGGAGTGCGGTTAGTGGGTGTTGCGGATGGGCGGTGGGAGAGGGGATGGGGGCTGCGTACGGCGTCGCCGGTGCAGTCGGGGAGGGTCCAGAGCTGGATGGTGAAGTCGGCGGTGGTGGTGGCGACGCACGTGGCTGCGATGGCGAGGAAGGACTTCATGGTGGCTGGCTTGAGGCGTGGGGGCTGGAGGTATGGCTCACAGGTCACTGGAGATGGTCTGCTGAGTAGCGATGCTGGCTGGGGTGTAGATACATATGTTATTTATATACGACGACGGTCGCAGAAGGTTTGATGCCTTTCATTTCGTGAAATTCGTTCATCAAAGGGCGAATCCTGAAGGACACGGTATGTGTACACATGTACTTCCAGAAATAAAAGATGGTTTCCCAACGCTCGTTTCAGGAGTGCATCCTTCTTAAAGCACACCGCATCCTTCCTGTTTCGTCGAATGACGATTAGGGCTGCAACTTTGAACGACCATCCGTTGCAGATGTTTCAGGGTTGTATGTGCAAGTACACGATGTATATCGCCACACCCAACTCTATCTCATACTCTCCAGACTCGAAGAGCAACAGCTGCGATGCATTTTCTCGTCGTACAATACCGGAACCCCTACGATGCCGCGAACCGCCAGCTTCATACTAAAACCTAGTGTCGAGCGATACGATCAGCCTCCGTCTAGCTGAAGGCCCCCAACCCCGTGTCATGACGACGAACGTCGCCTCCATCTCCGATTGACACGATAGGCGTTCATCGTTTACCCAAATACCGGAACATGACACATCTCGGGGTCCAACCAGGAGAGAATCCCATTCGCGACGACTCCCATGCTGCTGTCCCAACTGATGCAGGTACCCGAGACCGGGTTCCAGGTTTGCCCGTTGTCCAGCGCGTGCTGTCCGTACGCACAACCTTCCACGATGGCATTGCCCAGGTCGTCGCCCCAGCAGCCGTTGTCTGGCATTATCGAGAGAGCTTCTCCGGGCTTTGCGTAGGTGAGCAGCCAGTTGTCGTACAGGCGGAAGGAGGCCTGGGTACGTTAGCGGTGGGAAGGATAGGGACGGTGGGTTTGTGTAGTTGGGCTTACAAAGGGAGAGGTTGTGGGCGCGCAGGTGCCGGCGTAGACGGTGCGGACTGTGCCTTCGCCTTGACAGTCGTGGTAGGGTAAATGTTCGATACTGAAGTCGGCTGCAGCGACGACGAGCATGGTCGCGAGGCTGGCGAGGGTGTTGGTCTTCATGGTGGCTGATCTGATGTAGAGGCAAGCAGGGGATCAAGACCTAGGACGGGGCTGCTCTGGCTCGTGGCGTGAACGTGTTGGTGGCTTGCAGTGGTATTGCCGGCTGGGCTTTTGGAAACACAGTGGCAGACTCGATACCTTTATGGTACGGTCCATCAGGATTGTGCGTTGCTTGGCTCAAATCTCCTTCTTCTCGGCCCTTAGTCTACAGAGTGGAAACATGGGATGGAGGCGCTCCAAGACCGGATCCTAAGCTTGGCATATCAAATCCAGTGTTTCACTGTTTCGAGTCCTTCGACTGCAAGTCTTTCAAGGTAATCGTGCGAAGGTGAGGCCTTTCATTGTGTTCTCAACCTGTCATTTTTGGAAATAACGTGACTCCGCCGCATGCTCTCCAAGACCGAGTAGTAACGTAAGGACATAATGTTCACAGAGCTGTATCCTCTTATTGCGTATATTACGTGGCTGCGGTGCACCATGAGTACGTGGATGGCCTGCGTGGTGAGGCGATCAGGTACATTACGATACTAGCAACGCTCGATCAATCTTGTTCCGGTATCACAACTAGATACCGGTTGCGGTTGCGGTCGCGCCAGGAGTCGGGCTTCCGGCAGGAGGGAGCGTCGGAGGCTCGACACAGTTTTCGAGATCAATCTGAGATTGGATTGACCACCCCTCCGGCTCCCCCTCGTCGCTATCGGACGAGATACAAGTACCCTTGTCCGCGTTCCAGATCATACCGGTGTCGGCCACGGCGTCTGCATACGCACACGCCTGCCAGATCCAACCACCGTCGCAGCCGGTCTGGGGAAAGACATGTATGGTCTCGCCGGCCTCTGCTACCGCGAAGAGCGAGTTATCGGCGAGACGGAAGGAGGCCTGGAGTTTGAATGGGTCAGCGGTGTGGATGGGGCTCAGCTGGCTTTATGGGTCACGCTTACGAAGGCAGATGTAGTAGGCGCACACGAATTGAGTTCGACGGTAATGAGCGTACCTTCGCCGTCAGGACAGCCGGGGCCGGTGAAGGTCTCGATGCTGAATTTTGCGGTAGCTGTAGCGAGCATGGCCGCGAGGCTGAGGAGAGTGTTGTTCTTCATGGTGGGTGGTCTGAGATCGGGTCGAGGAGACGAGCAAGGTCGAAGTTGATTGACTGGGGCCTTGGACTCGACATGGTAGTGGCGAGGTCAGTCCTTCTATAGACGGTCGTTGATGTCTACTTGAGTAGGTTCAGACCCTAAGTCCTCAAGGTGTAATCAAGGAAATGGTTTGTTTCATCCTTCCTAAAGCTTGTGGTATGACTCCAGCGCATTGTGAACGTGTAGCAAACGTCCATATATCCTGCGGACTTCATATGTTCCCTAAGCCTATGCAAATCGCTTGCATTCGAGAAGAGTCGATGGTATTATGGGGATGAGGATGGGATAATAAGGATGGAAGTGGCGGCGAGCGATGCTCGCTGCCTCAGGCCGAAACATTTTTTGGACCTCACTTGTTCTCCCTCGCCGTAACGCCATCCAATATCTCACATCACAGCCAGCACTTCCCTCTCGCGCGAGACCATGCCGGAGAATACGAGACATGTTCTCCATCCACCCTCTCTCGCGATTTGAAAGCGGACAAACGGCCATCCGTCGTCCCAAACAGATCCTGGAATTCTGCTTCGACGGTGACCACAAGCTCCTACCACTATCGGACGAATGTCTGCGATACTACTACCCTCCAGTTTTCGACGCGCCATGGGTATCTCAGGGTACTCGATCTCGGATGAATTTATCTACCGGTTTCGATAACTGGATCAAAGCGGACGAATCAATCGACTGGCATCTGGACGGACTTCTCCAGACTATTCAGGCTCATGAGGAGGCGTTGCTTGCGCAGGGGAAGCCGGTCAACGAAGTTAGGGTGAATGCAGACGTAGTTGCGTGGCGAGGGATTTTGACGAAGGTCAGACTGTCTGAACAACAGTGCATGGACGGGTCACTAATAGAGGAGACAGATCATGACCGCACAGTACGACTTCTTCGCAGATTTCGAATTGAACGCGACCTGCTTCCAGGTGCGCCGATCCTCTGTTCTCCCCCACGAGTTTGGCTAACAATAAGCGCAAAGGATACAATGTAAGCACGATCAAGACTCAGGTAGCGGAGAGACTGTAGTAACGATCCTCTCAGCTACCTCGAACTGAACCACACCCACAAAGACGTCGTAGAGCAGCAGTCCAACAACCGACAGCGGCAGGCTAGAGCGAAGCCTGCAAGCGACCACAGTATCACACCAGAGATGATGCAGTATTGGGGTACGACTTCGCGATTTCGGGACCTCTTCTCATAGATAGTGCTAACTACGGTGGCAGGATACAAGTTTGAAGCACTATCAACCTTGCCTCGGCCATGGGGAGAGTGCTCACGCGAAGAAATCGAGAGCCGCGATCGCGAGATCGTGAACATCAACACGCAGTAAGTTATTACGACGAGTAGCAGGGCTCTCGGGAACATGAAAATGTCGTTTGAACTCTTGGCACCCGCTGTGGTGGCCTCATTCCCTTCGCGACGCACGAGGCTCGGCAGATCTCTCCGGTCCGTGGCATTGATGTGTTGGTTATGCCTCCTGTATCCCTCCGCAAGCGAAGCTACTTCAGTCCTTGCTACAAACCTGCACACTCGACCGAAACTCCAAGAACACCTACTAACTCTTCTTCTGACCAGGTACTGCTCGGTCGTCCGAACAGGCATTGGCAACACATCACTCATCCTCGCCGGCGAAGTCGACTGCGTACTCGGCTCTAAGCCCTCAGACCCAACGCTCCCCATCCCCTGGGTCGAACTCAAAACCAGCGCGACACAGATGCACCAAAATCCGAACTCTGTGCGCAAGTGGGAGAACAAGCTCCTCCGGATCTGGACGCAGTCTTTCCTTATTGGAGTACCTAAAGTTGTCGTCGGCTTCCGCTCTCCTACCGGCGACTTGGAGTCTCTGCAGGAGCTGGACACGCAGAAGATCCCGGGTCAAGTGTCGAGAGGGCAAAAGTCTTGGGATGGTAATGTTTGTATCAGTATGACTGCGTCGTTCTTGGAATGGCTGAAGGAGAGTTTGCTAGGGAAGGACGGTGTATGGCGGGTGAAGTTGGCTAGGAATGCGAAGCAGATCGAGTTGTTTCAGATCGAGGAGACAGGAACGGGGAGGGTGATCGAGCCGGGCTTTAAGGCGCACAGAGAAAGGCTGCTGGCTGCCGAGATTGCGCAGAAGCTGGGGTCCTCGACGTAGCCATCCGTCGTCTCTAACGTTCAAGCCAGCGGCAGTCAGACGGTTGCGATCAGGCTTCTCCAACCTCATGAGAAACCTCTGGAGCCTCAACACCTGGTGTTGCGGCATCATGGCTATCCTGGGGAACGAGAGACGATCAAGACAATTGAACCGCTAGGCAATTGATTATCTTTTCTTCTTTAAGACTGCCTTCGGAGACGCCGCGATTGCAGTCCACACCCAGCGCTCATCGATTCCAAGTTGAGCTCTGAGACACCGCACAAACTCCAACCTCGATTTCAGCGAACCACCACCCTACTGATCATCCTCCACCCCAACCATCTTCAACGAGTCCTTCCACAGCCGCTTCGCCGCCTCCTCATCATACGCCCACTCCGCATACCCATCATCACCAACAAACATCGGATCCTCCGGATGCTGAAACGCGGCCTGCTCCACACAATCCGAAAGGTACTTCCCCCCCTTATCCTTCCACTCCTTACTCAACGCCGCGTACACGCTCGTGGCAGCGCCCTGCTCCGTATTCTTCATATACGCCTTCACCTTCGGAATCTCCATCTGCTCATCCATACCATCCAGATGCTCCTGAAGCCCCGACTTGATCCCGCCAGGATGGTTGGAAGTGGCGTGCAGACCGCGGGAGCCGTAGCGGCGCTCGATCTCGTTGGCGAAGTAGATGTTGGCGGTTTTGGCTTGGCCGTAGCTGAGCCATTCGTTGTAGGGTTCCTTTTGGAAGTTGTAGTCGTCGAAGCGGATGCGGCTGTTGCGGTGGGCGAAGGAGCTTACGGAGACGACTCGGGAGGGGAAGGAGGGTGTGCTGGAGGCCAGGAGGGTGGATTTGAGGAGCTGGAAGAGGTAGAAGTGGGCTACGTGGTTGGTGCCGAATTGGGTTTCGAAGCCGTCTTTGGTTTTGCCTTCGGGGGTGGCCATGACGCTGTGGAATGTTAGTATGTAGAGATGTGAAGCGAGGTTCATCTCATCACTCACCCAGCGTTGTTGATCAAGATGTTGAGCGTCTTGCTCTGCTTCAAAAACTCCTCCGCAGCTTTCTTCACTGAGGCAAGGCTCTCATTGTCCATTTCGAGCAGAGTGATCTTGCCACCCTGGGTCTTTGCTTTCACTGCCTCCACAGCCTTCTGACCTACAATGCTCGTCAGTGCTGGCATACTGACCCATGAAGACAAGATCTTACCCTTCGCCATATTCCGAACAGTACCAAACACATGACCACCAGTAGCATACATCGCGCCCATGGTCTCAATGCCTATACCCGAAGATACACCCGTGACCAAGAAGACCTTGTCCGTGAGCTTCCCAGCGAGACCCTCGTCCTCAACGATCTTGTAAGCCGTCGGACGGGCATCGCCAGGGCCTTTAGAGTTCTTATAGGCGTCTACGTATTGAGCCATTGCGAGGGCTGTCGTCGTTGAGGTTGGGGTAGATAGAGAAAGAGCTGCTGCTTCAGGTGTGGACTTGGAAGAGGAATGATGACCGAGAGATAGTTAAGAAGTAGGACGTGGTCTCGACTTATATACGACCCCAGCGATCAGGCATTCGACGTTATTGTGCTGTGCTGTATCCACATGTACCGCCCAAGTCTCCTCCATCCGCTCGCTGACAACGCGCATTTGTCCATCGCACCCGCCAAGCGTATCGGGCGATGTTTCGTACAATGACCATGACATGTCTATTAGCCTCCTCGCAACAGTCAGCAGCGCGTTTGAAAACGCCCTGCTTTGACCGCGACCCCGGAATTGCGTGTACACATGCGTCGGAATGTAAAAGCGGCTTTGATGCGGCCGCACATGCCCGCTAATTGGTCACCACCACAGCTACCATCGTGGAGCCTGCTGCAGGGCATGCATAAAGCTTGGCTTTATGCAAATGGCATAGACGACTTGATGCATGCATGCCTATGCGTCGGGTATAGCTACAGCCGGTGCATATATCATGTTAAAGAACGCACTTACCTCATGGCGATAAGACTGTTAAACCGGCTGCCACGCATCGAGAAACCGCAACGCTGTATAAGGTAGTCTTTGCCTCGTCAAAACAGGGTATTGTATCGTCCGCTAGCTACCAGCCGCCCTCCCATCCTCATCCGACAGCGCCTTCTTCCACGCCGCCTCGAACTCGCTCGGACGGGCCTCACCCTCTTCCTCCACCGCCATGGCAGGAGCAGCACCGCTATCCTCCAGCTCGTCACGCGAGATATCCCTCGGGTCGGTGGCATCGACTAGCGACATCGAGTCCAAGAGCCCAAGCGATTCGCCCATCGTGGTCCCTCGTGGTCGTGCGGGCAGTGCACCTTCAGGTTGAGCAGCATTCGTAGCCGTCTCCATACTTTCCTGGACTTCGTACTCGAAGTTGCTGGAATATATCACCGCCGCAAAGGCACCAAGCTCAGCCACTCGGTCCAGGGCGGCGATGTACTCGTTGCCGAGCGCCTGCTGCGCCATTGCGTCTCCCATGGGGTCGAACTCGCCGCTGCCTGATGCGATGACATGGGCTTGTTTGCAGAAGATAGGAAGCATGTGCGCCAGCTTGCATTTCTTGTCCGAGATTTCTGTTATCCGTGGCTCCTCGTCTAGTGTGCCTGGTGCTGATGGTCCGGTGACGCCGTATGCCTCTGTTGCGATCCGGTAATCCACGAGGTGAGAGAATGATGTGTCCAGGAGTCTGCTCAGGACATGGGTGAAGGTGGGTGAGTCGATCAGGTCGGAGGTCTCGTCTAGTAATCGGCGGAGGGAGCCACTGATCTCTGAGTCTTCCACTACGGAGGCGTCCATTGGATCGTCTTCTGCCCTTGCTTCGGGCGATACCACATCCTCGCTATCCGACATTGTGGACTGTCGGATAACGAATGCTTCGTCCTGCCTAGGCGGCAACAGATACGATAGCCACTTCATATCCCGCCGCTCCTCTTCCGTCGCGCCCTCGATCCGTTTCCGGACCTGCATGATCAGCTCTGATAGCCGTTCCAGGCTAATGTCTTCTCTTATGTTGACAGGCCCAAACACATCTTTCACCACAGCCATCACCCTCTCCATAATTTCTTTACTACCTCTATGCAATAGCCACCACGAGAAAGTCAAATACTTCCGATTAGTATCGAAGTCATTGCCGTACATGTTCTCATAATTGTCATCGTCCTTGTTCTCCAGCGATATCGTGGACTCCTCTATCGGCGCCGGTGATGCTAACGCAACGACAGATGACAAATACGTCCTCCGTCCAAGCAGGTTCAGTTGTATCCGTGTAAGCATCGTTAGTAGCGACACCGTATAGATCAATGTCAATGCTCGCGTGACCGAGTGGATCTTCATCTCCTGCCATAGCTGCGCCTTGCTCCTCTTCGGCCTCGACGACGATGTGCTTCCGTCTCCTGTGTTGCTCACCATCTGACTGGCGTGAACATAGCTGCTGCTCTGGAGACTCGCGGTATCCTCCGTGACACTCCCAGGCGCGGACGGGTACTCAGACGTGCCGGCATCAGATTGTCCCAGTTTCCGAAGTCGTTCTTGTCGCTCTTGCTGTAGTTGCTCGGTAATTTGCTCAACTGGCAGGGCGCCAATGATCTCTTCGCGGATCGTAGGGAGGAGGGCTAGGACGGTGTATGTGCAATCCTCCTGGTTCTGTTCGAATCGTCGACGGAGGCTATCGCACTGGTTGTTAGTATGCGGTCGTCCGCTTTACATCGGTGTGACATACTTCTCCTTCGATATCCGGTCCTCAGTCGTGCGCTGCCTCGCTTCCTGGATCTTGCCGATAACATACTGGCCCGCGACATATCCCGCGCCAACCACACCGGCGGAGATTAGAAGAGTGGTTCTGTTTCGCCGAAGCCATCGCCGCGTCGCCTGGAACATTGGTTCCGATATATCCAATGCAGGCGCTCGACTGTGTCAAGGGTGTTTGGCGACGATGGCGAAGCGCGTAGGGGTCGTGAGCTGTTCGATGTCGTGTGAGGGTTGATGTACGATCGATGTCGCGGTGGCTGGTGGCGGAACGTGAAGCCGAGGCTCGATACGGAGGTAGAGTAGCCCTGTGGCGTTTCGCGGAAGAGCAATGTGGACTCTTTCGACGCGAGATATTATCTGTTTACTGATCGAAGAACAAGGATGAAAATGACGGATGATCGCATTGGTGGAACGACGGGGCTACAGAAGAACGGACAGCACTCTGTCTGGTCGCTTGTACCACCCCCTCGCTCAGCAAGCCGACGAGAACACTCCTCAGCCGGCAGCGAGCCATTCCATTGGCATTGCCATTGCACTCTCTCCTGCCGTCTGATAGAGACTTCCTCCGTGCACTGAATCTCTCGTACTGCACCATACTTCGCTTGATCGATCTCACTTCTTCATCACAATACAGAAGTTATTCCTCTTCCCACCCGGCTTGATCTCCTCCTTGCGGAAAACCTGCTTATCAGGCGAAGGCTTATCACGGAGCAACCAGAGATAGTACACCAGCTTATCCGTCTGCTTGCGTCGCAGCATCACGTAGCCGAGACTGTCCATGATCAACGTCAAGCGCTCATCGTTCGTATACCTCGAATTGGCGACGCACGCGGACGGCAGGACCAAGAATAGAGCAGGGAAGAAGTCCTGAAGCGCAGCTGGCATGGTACGCGGAGCTCTCTGGTCGAGGAACTGGCAAGTGCGTTGGAGCATCGCGCCACGTCCTTCGTCGGTAGGCACGAAGTTGAGCACGAGCGAGAGGGAGATGATGTCGAATTGGTCCTTCTCGTACTGCGATAGTGGTCGCTCCATGAAGTCCTGTTGCTTGATCCCCTGGCCTTGCGAGTTGAGGTCGATGCGCTCGATATCGAAGATGCCAGATTTGGAGCAGGCGTTGGTGGTAGATAGAGCACCGACTTCTAGCATCCTGAACTTGTGCTCTGAAGAAGCCATAACAGCTTTGACGTCTTTAAGCCACTCCATCAAAACGAGAGAGGAGTCGCCACCGCGTTCACTCGACTGCCCTTGCTTGCTGGCGAGTTGGTAGCTTGACAGGCCGCCGGAGTCCATGATTTGCTTGTTAAGCTTGTCGATTTCCTCCTTGTCGTCCTTGGCTTTGGCTTTGGCGAGTTTCCTGTTGAGGCCATGGTGCGTGCTGATGAGCTTCTGCGTTGCTTGCTTGGACAGAACTGCCTGTGGTTTTGGTGCGAGTGGTGGACGGCCTTTCACGAGCGCCCTGCGAATGGCTGGTGCCTTTCTTTTCTTCGCCATATTTGTGGTGCAGTGTGTAGTAAAAGTGTCTTCCTGTCGTGGGAAAGAAGTCGTTGACGGGAACGTGACGCGTGACGTCGTCTTTCAGGCAATAGTGCTCATTAGGGAAGGAGCGACCTGGTCACGCGCCTTCCGTGTTTGAGATGTTGCATGGCTGCGAATTGACTCGTCTCTCGGCTCCGTACGGTTCACCGTAACGCCTTGGAACAGATGAGATTCACGTAGCAATATCAAGAAACGAGGAGAGGATGAAGATGAAGATGCAGGTGGAGTCGATATTTTCCACATGGGCGCTCGGACTTCGCCAGCTTCCTCCCAGATCTGACGACGACGATGGCAGCCTTCTAGATGTATCTCTCGACTCAGCTGCGATCAGAATCCCACCGCAACTAGTCAAGCATCTTGAGAGATATAAATTATTGACGACACCTTCTGAAAAAGACTTCTTCCGTAGCCAAAACGTTTCACATCACAACCTTTTTGGTCCGAAATCAACCTATCAAGGACTGGAAGCCAGCATCGATGATACAAATTTAACAAGAGATTAAACGTTTGTCCAAACATGGCTCTCATCGAGACTCTCCTCGACCTGCCAGTCCCGAACACGATCAGGATCTCGCCGAACAGCCAGCACATCCTCTATTCAACAACCCTGCTGACGCGGACAGGAGAGCACGACCTTTCCACGCTATGGCTAGCAAACACTGGACATACTGGATCTGCTCGTAAACTCACATCTGGAGAATCAAACGACCACTCTCCGAGGTGGTCCTCAGATGGCAAGTCCATTCTGTTCGTGTCGGATCGAGCGAAGCCAGGCGAGCAGTGGGCCATCTACTCGCTCGACATCGAGGCTGGAAGTGGGCCACGAGCACTAACACCGACCTCAAACGAACAAAAGATCGACAAGTTCGAGATCAGCCCGGACGGGACCACCATCGCTTATCTCTCCGCCGAGAACACGACGTCCGACGAGAAGGCCAGCGAGAAGGACAAGGACGATGCCAAAGTTTGGGGTCAGGACTGGCGAACTCATCGACTTAGACTGCTGCGTTTGGACCGCGAGACCAACCAGACGACGACTTTGGGAAGATCGGATGCCCATTTCACGGAGTTTGCCTGGAACGATGACGGCAGTGAGATTGCTTTGCTCGAGGTTCGGGACCCTGATTTGTACGTCAAAGAGACACTGGAAGGTTGAGAAGACCTTGCGGCAACGCTCTTCTGTGAAATGCGCTGGGCTTAGATCATATGCCAGCTGCTAATCTCTCGTGTTTGATACTTACAGTGAGAGCCCATACCAGCACGGCACATCTCTGAAAATCTTCGACCCTGTGAACTACGCCATCCGGAAGATTTGCACGTTCCCAACTAAGCTGGCGAGCCTGCAGTGGGCTGGCGATAAGCTATATGCGATAGGAGCGGTATATCCATACCCCCTTCTACTCCTGGCTGGTGTTCCAACGCTAACACACCGCACAGCTCAATCCCGATACAGTCCTAGGCGACAACGCAGTCTACTCCCTCGACGTCACTGTCACCTCCCCATCCTGGATCATGTGCGCCCACGGCGGCTCAGATAGCTCATTCGCACTCGGTAAAGCTGGCCGCGACATCACCGTCAAGATCCAGCATCGTCTCGACGACCAAATCCGCATGCTCAACGGCCCCATCATCTTCAGCAGCAAGCGCAAAGAGATCTCCGCTTGGGACGCAGCCTTCACGACTGATAGCGACGAGCTCATCATCGCCCTCGCTCAAAGCTCCGTCCAGAGCCCACCAGAAGTGTACGTCAAATTGATAAGTAGAAGGGTCCTCAGACACAGTCTCAAGTACTATGCGACGCTCTGAGACCTTCCACTATTTATCCTCAAGTTCGAGATACTTGCTAAATCATCTGTCTATCGCTATAGGTATACCACAACCGCCTCCGGCGGCGCGATGATCAGACTCTCCTCCCACGCCGCTCCCCTAAACGGACGAACGTTCGGCAACCCCGAGTTCCTCAATTGCACCTCCGCGGACGGGACGGTGGAGCTAGACGCCCTCTGGGTCACCCCAGCTTCCCACCCCACCTCCGACAGCAAACCCACCAAGCCACTGCCGACCGTCCTCTACATCCACGGCGGCCCCTACCACCGAGTCACCAACTCCTTCGACCCCACCTACCACCGTTGGGCCCCCCTCCTCCTCGACGCAGGCTACGCCCTCCTCTTCCCCAACTACCGCGGCAGCAGCGGCCGCGGGCACAACTTCGCCGCCCACGCTCGTGGCGGCGTGGGGACAGTCGATTACGCCGACGTCATGACCCTCACCAACCATGCCGTGGAACTCGGCTACGCAGACCCAGCCCGCCTTCTAGTGAGCGGCTGGAGCCAAGGCGGCTGTCTGACATACCTCTCCTGCGTGCGCAACGGGCGACACGGCCACGGGTGGAGGTTCAAGGCTGCGATCGCTGGGGCTGGGGTGATGGACTGGGACGGGATGGTGCTGGCCAGCGATGTCGGGGGGACTTTTGAGCGGGAGTTGGCGGGTCAGGCGCCGTGGGAGAGTGGGAAGGGGGATGTGGGGAATAGGAGGGGGAGTGCAATCTGGGAGGTTAAGGAGGCGGTTGATGAAGATGGGGTGATACCGCCGATACTGATCCTCCACGGCGAGAAAGATGAGCGGGTGCCGGTGAGCCAGGCGGTGGGGTTTAGACGAGCGTTGGAGAGTCAGGGGTTGCCGTTTGAAATGGTGGTGTATCCGCGGGAGGAGCATAAGATTAAAGAGAGGAGGCATGTTGTTGATATGAGTCAAAGGGTGGTGAAGTTCGTGAAGGAGCATCTTGGTAAGGCAGACGTAAAGACTTGAGCAATTGCGTAGGTGTTCAAGAACTTCGAGACTCGTTGCGCTGATGCTGGCCTAGACTTAGACATACAAGCATCTTGCCCGCTCTACCATACGGTAAACCTCACTTCCCCAACCCCGTCAAACAATTGCAAAACACCGCCTCGTCATGCAACATCATTGCTCCCAAGTAAAGACACCAGACTCGCGTCCCTCATCCAATCTAAGCCAACCCAGCAGTAGCACCACCCATCGCCAAACCGCCTTTCACTGCACCCGAAGCATTAGCGCTCTTCTTCCCTAAATTCAAATTATTCGTAACGCCAGAGGTAGCCTTAGTCGCTTTCTGAGGGGTTGACGGGACGTGTAGTTGAGAGGAAACGTTTCTGACACCCACACTTTGCTTCTCCGGCTTAGTTGAACCGTTGGTCGGCGCCTCAGCCTTCGGCTTCGTGTTCTCATCCGAGAACCCGCTAATATCTCCTTTTGAGGCTTGTTGCTTAGCGCTGTTCATAAACCCCGTCAGGCGTCCGCCGGTGAAGTTGTTAATGCTATCCCCGATGCTCCCGCTCGACAGCAACGGTTTCTCGTCGGCAGTGTCGCCGCGGGAGTTGGCCCATTTGAGGATGTACTGTTAGAACATCAGTCTACCTCTGAACGTGGGGAATTCTTTCAAGACCTACGTAGCCGCCTAGACCCCAGAGGAACAAGAAGCACGCCGCCGCGGTCGTGAAGAAGATGAAAGGGAGGACGATGGTCAAGGCGACGCCGACGCAGAAGAGTGTGAAGAGGACGGCGGCGAGGAGGCCGAGGATGAGGCCGACGAGGAGGGAGAAGATGAGGACGGTGAGGGAGAAGAGGATGAAGAGGCCGAGGGGGACGCCTGTGAGGAGAATGTTCATGCCTAGGAAGGTCTGATCACACATATAGTGTTAGCAGATGGCGGTGCACTCTGTTCCCCATGTTCGTGAAAGCAGTGTATGACCGCATTGCCCACTCCATCCTTTCTGGTGACTTACAGACAACTTCGGGTTCGAAAGCATGAATCCCTGGAGTTTTCCAAGGAGCTCCGCCCGTTGCTCGGGTGGGAAGAACCGGTCCAGTAGTCCCATCGCCCATGCTTGTATCGAGCCGAGGAAGCCTTGCACGCCGCTCAGAATACTCGACGTATAGCCCTGGACTTTATCCTGGGCTCCTGACGCCGTCGACTGAGCTCCGGATGCCGTCGACTGCGCCCCATCCGTCACAGTCTGGACTTGTGTGGCCATATCGTTGTTTGGAGGACGAGCTGGGGAGCGCGAGGTCTCGCGGATAATATCGCTCCTGTTCGGATGGGAGGTGGGACGGACTTCGAGCTTGCGGGGCCCGTGGTGTGGTTGAGATGTGGGAGCTATTGTGAGATGCCTTCTGGCTGGGCGTATGGAAGGTGAGATGGGAGAAAGGAAAGGAAGAGCGGTGGAGAGACGAAATGTGGTGTAACTTGACAAGTTGTGGAAACTTCTACATCATCTGTACAACTGGCAGAACCAGTTCATGGCAACATGAGTATAGGCTTTGTGCTACCGCGTCTGAGCGTGCTACGCGCGTGCTCTTCTCTGGCAGTTGCAAGGATGTTCGCTGAGATCGACCGTCGAACCAGGTTTTTGGGTGTTTTCGAGGCGTCTAAACGCCTTATTTAGAGTTCAGATCTAACCGTTTCGAGACGGCTCCGCATTGAACTGGAGATGGACAAAGTTTGTGAAGCAACATCTCCAGCACTTCGATATATTTTGTGATAGACGGAACTTTGGTGAACATGGCAGAGAAAGAAGGCAAGAAGCGGAAGCGGCACTCGAATGGCGTGGATACACCCAGCAAGAAAGTTGCATTCAACCGCTCGGACGGCGCCCGCATCAAGGTCACTTACAATGGTGAAAACGGATCCGGTCCAGTCCTCGTGTCTTCACCTGGCTTGACAGCTCCAGATCTGCTGTTCAAGGCCTACAAGAGACCGCTATCTACTCCAAGTACGAATGACGTCTCCTCGGACAGCCACGAACTCCTCCTACACTCCCAGAAACACCCCCGACTCGACTACACCGCTTCACCAGTCGCTCTCGACCAAGGTCTCTCCCATTACATGGCAATCTACCACCCAGCAACTCAACAGCTACAAGTTACCCCCGCCCACCACCTCAGCTTACGAACAACCTTACGAACCGAAAACAAAGTCCACGAACAACGCACCTTCCTCCAACAGCGACAAGAGCTCGGCCGCGAATTCGGCACCAAGAAGGCGAAGAAGATCATCGCCGACAAGACCGTCAACGCCATCACCAACCACGATCCAAAAGGCAAGGGCAGGTCCGACGACGTACAAGACGCAATTCTCCAATCAATGCCCGACACCATCACAGGCGCCCCAACCTCAGAACAAGCCGCCTCAACAGCACTAGCCTCAAAACCAATCCCCAAACCCAACCTCGCCGCAGAAAGTGTAGAAGACGTATACCCCTTCGACACCCTCGTTCCCCCCGCCGACGCCAAACTCCTTCACGTCAGAGACTGGCAAGAAAAAACCAAAAACGACGCCGCGATCGACTTCAAACACCGCTTCCCCGCCTACCGCGTCCAAGACCTCGGCAAAACCGACCAGATCCTCCGCCTCAAAGCCCTAAAATACCTCCAACTCCTGCTCGAATTCCACGACCTCCTCCCCAGCTCCGGCCGCAACGGCCGCAAAGTCCCGAAAAAGGACGTCCTAGACGCCAAACTCGCCTCCTGGCCACCCACCCTCGTCGCCAGCGTAAGGACGCGCTTCGCGGATTCCACGAACGCGTTGACGAAGTGGCATATGCAGAACCTGCACGCGCATATCTGTGCGCTGAGTTTGTTTGCGGATGGGTGGGTGACGGATACGAGTAATTTGCGGGATGATTTGCGGTTGGATGCGAAAGAGACTGTGCAGTTTTTTCGCGAGCTGGGGTGTAGGATTGCGGCGCCGACGGAGGGGGAGAGGGAGAGGTGGGGAATTAAGAAGGGGCAGGAGAAGAGTGTTAAGGTTGCGAGGTTGAGGTTGCCGTTGGAGTTTCCGAAGGCGAGGAGTGCTGTTAGGCGGTGATGAGGGGAATTGGTATGACCAGGGTTGGAGGGGATTGTGGATGAGGAGTCGATTTGTGGCGTACTGAAATTGAGATGCTTCGACAGCCACGATAGCACTACACCAGGCGATGAGACTCCACGGGACTTTTAGTTGGTCTTAGAAGCCGTGCTTAAACCTTTCGAGTTCTGCTTGGTTGGAAATTGCATATGACTTGTGGTATGTGGCATACCTGGGTAGAACGATTCTCAAGGTTTCTATTCAACGAAATCGCTGCCCAGCGAGCACATGTATTCTCGTTTTCTCAACCTCAATGAAGCATACCCAAGAATGAAGGAACGGATTCGAGGACCAGGCGAGTAGGCCAGGCCCACCAGGGCAACTAGAACGACGAACGTTTTGTGGCAGCAACGTAAATACATCCAACCTTATACACTCCCAATCTTTGCCAACATCGTCTCATTTACAACTTACTCTGCTTCGACCACTCACGATTCAGCTGCAGCAAATCCGTGCTCTCAATCCCATAACTCTTCGCCATCTCCGCGCTCCGCTTCTTCTGCCACTCAATCTTCTTCAAACAGAACTCGCCCCGCTTATTCTCGTTCCTGCCCAACTGCAGCGCGTGCACCTCGTCCGGCCCATCCACAATCCTCATCGTGCGTCCGTGCGCCCACATGTTCGCCAGCGGGGTGTCCTGGCACACGCCCGCGCCGCCGTAGGCCTGGATCGCGCGGTCGATGACGCGGAGCAGCATGTCCGGCACCAGCACCTTGGCCTCGGCGATCTCTTTGAGCGCGAATTTGGCGTCTTTGGAGTCGATCATTATGGCCGCGTTGAGGACTTGCAGACGGGAAGCGTCGATTTCGATGCGCGAGTGCGCGACGCGCTCGAGCATTACGCCGTGCTCGTGGAGTTGTTTGCCGAAGGGCTTTTTCTTCGGGTCGTTGATGCGGGCGAGGAACCATTCGAGTGCTTTCTCTGCGGCGCCAATGGAGCGCATGGCGTGGTGGATCCGGCCGGGGCCGAGACGGCCTTGGATGACTTCGAAGCCGCGGCCTTCGCCGAGACACATGTTGGCGGCGGGGATGCGGACGTTGTTGAAGGTGACGTGGCCGTGGCCGTGGGGCGCGTCGTCGAAGCCCATGACGGAGAGCATGCGCTGGATCGTGATACCCGGGGCGTCGTAGGGGACGAAGATGACGGATTGTTGTTTGTAGACGGACTCGTGGTTAGGGTCTGTCTTGCCCATCACGATGTAGACTTGGCAACGTGGGTCGCCGGCGCCTGAGGACCACCATTTGGAGCCGTTGAGGACGTAGTCGTTGCCGTCCTTGGTCATGGTGAGGGAGATGTTTGTTGCGTCTGAGGAGGCGACTTCGGGCTCTGTCATCAAGAAGGCGGAGCGGATCTTGCCCTCTAACAACGGCTTGAGCCATCGGTCCTTCTGCTCTTGTGTGCCGTACTTGGCGAAGACCTCCATGTTGCCAGTGTCTGGTGCGGAGCAATTGGTCGCTTCGGATGCAACACCGCTCTTGCCCAGGTACTCGGCCATGAGCCCGTACTCGAGGTTGGAGAACCCGGCGCCCTCTTTGAAGTGGTTCTTCGGCAGGAACATGTTCCATAGCCCGAGCTGATGAGCTCGCTTCTTCAGGTCCTCGAGGATCGGGGGGTGGGAGCTGAAGCGTTGCTGGACGCCGGTGCCGACTTGTTGCTGGTAGACGGCATCGGCGGGGATGCACTCTTCTTCGACGAACTTCTCGACCTGTAACACAACATGTCAGCATAATCCGCAAGATGGTTTATGGAGTGACCACATACAACATCCAACAGCTTCAACGCCCTCTCACTAACGAATGGCTTCGCAATGATTGGGATCCTATCGCTGGCCTTCGTCGGCGTGTTCTTGCCATTGTTGACCAGCAGCTCCTCCATCGCCTCGATTTTGTATGGTACGGACATGGTTGCGAGCGGAGCGAGTTTGCGAGGGTAATAGATAATTTACAATGGTATAAAAAGAACGACGAATCGATCGATAATTATTACAAGAAGCAGAATAGTAGTCGTCGTACATATGCCCCAGCCTGTGCCCGCACCCCAAGCCGAGGCAGCGCGCTTGAGCTTCGGCGATCCTGGGGAAGAGCCCTCGGCGATTTCTCCCACCTCAACCTCACCTCTTTCCTCAAGTGACATATCAGGTGAGGTTTTGATGGAGTGGCCGAGGTACATCGATATTGCCTTCGTAATCACTCGTCTTTGTTCCGCAGAGTACGAACAGCCGGCGATTGTAACCAAACTCGCGCATACGACCTCTGTGGAAAGTGTATCGTAGTCAAAAGTCTACGATGTAGCATTCGGTGGACTGTATGAGCCGGTAGTGAAGAACAGTCCTCGGGCTCGATGCGTTGACCGTGGACATCATCATTCTTGAATGTGTGCTATGGTCGAAGTATACGACGTAACATCCGGAGAACAGCACGAACCGCCACCTCATGCACCTCAACGATAGGTATACCACGGTGTGGGCGGCAGACGAGATCGGGACCTCATCAACGTAGAAGCCGATGTGGATGGAGCCCTTGTATCTCGTCGAAAATCGTGGTACACCATCTCCTCATTCGCAGAGTTTGTGAGGCAAATGTATTGCACGAAAAGCACTTCTTAATCAACACAATTCGCTGCACACCTTCTCAATGAACCTATTCGTCGCTCCTTCATCCTTTTGACCATACATCGCGATGCCCCTATTTTTCATTAACACCTGCACGTCCTCCAACCAATTCCCAGGCGTAGCCGCTCCCCACTGATTTCGCATCCCATGCATCCACCCCTCGAACTTGTCAGCATAAATGGCTTCTAAACCCGGACACCGCTTCTCCTCAACCAAACGCATCAGCGCATCACCGACTTTCTGCATCTCCCTGTCGTTCAGGCGCTGGTGAGGAGGGTGCTGCAACATCAGAACCTCCAGCGTGGGCGGTATCGAGTCGACGAATCGTTGCAGAAATTCCTCTCGCCCTTCGCCTTTGTATTTCACCTCTACCATGCTCCGTCTGGTGCTGCAGGGCATCATGTCCAGCACGTCGAGGGTGAGGATCTTGATAGCCTTCATGGCGGCTAGGTGGTTCCACGGGAATCCCAGATGGTGGTAGAACTCGCTCAACGAATCGGCTCTGCCATCGAAGACCACTCTTTCGAGCTGGTGGCATGGTAGGTCCGGTTCGCAGACATTGCCGCCGTCGAAGCTGCAGGCTCTGAGAAAAAGGGAAGTCAAGTTCGGAGCCATCGCTATGAGCTGGTTGACGACTTCGTTTGCTGCCGGGCCTTGGACGTGTTCGAGTATAGTGTGCCGTACTGCGGACGGAGGGTGGTTGGACGCGATAGGCTGGTGCCTCGCTTCCCAGCGCATTTTGGTGAGATGGACGGTAGAGATCGTGGGCAGTAGGAAGAAACTCGCGACGGTGTGCGGAGCTAGATCGGTGTTCGGGAACGGGTATCTGGCGTCCGAACCGTGGAGGACGAGTTTTCGTAAGGTTTGCAGACCTGGAGGCCAGATGGCGAGACTTGCCGAGCTTTCTTGCGAGCTCAGCAAGAGCAGCAAGCCGGCCAGTTCTTCTACGGGCTCTGCGTTTTCGTGGGAGGCGTCGTTGTTGGAAGCTGAGCGCTCGAAAGCGTGCAGTTTGAGCGTTCGTAGACGTGTACATAGTGCTGTGAGGAGGATGAACTGTTTCGTCGACAGGCTGCAGTCCTCAAGCGCCTTGTGAATCGCGTCCAATGTGGATGTGGGCTGGGGGATACGATTCACCATCGGCGACCATAGCCTCGCTTCGAGGAGGCCGTAGAGGTCGACTTCCAAGGCGTATCTGTCTACTTCAGCGAGGGGTGAAGTTCCGGAACTGGAGAGCTCCAGGTCACGGATGTGCCATGCGGCTACATGGTCCTGTGCGATGGTATTAAGCAGGTTCCGCGCGGTGAGATCATGCGTTGAGACGTGGGCTGTACGCAGCCGTTCGCGGCATTGTCGATGGTGCTCCAGCAAGTCTCGAGAGTGGTAGGCGAGAGATTTGGAAATGAGCGAGAAGTCGAGATGGGTGCCTGGGTCGAGGAAGTCGTAGATGCGTTCAATGAGCTCCACGGGTAGCGAACTTAGTGAGGCCATCGTGATTCTCTGTCACTCCTGTGTGGTTTGAGGTTGATGGTTACGACGGAGTGACATGGAGTGAAGTAGAGAAGGCTGTTACCTAACAGGCTCGTAGAAGACCCAGATTCCCTGCGGAGTGCGGATATTACCTCGAGATCTTCTGAACACCTGGATGTAAGCCTCTTTGAGAGCTATCACACCCAGGTATCATGTTGCTATACCTGCCACGACGGAAGTACAGTACTTCTCTACCATTTTCCTGCGGGCTGAAACCGAGATCAGAGTTTGTCCTGGCTTCGGATTGTCCAGCTGTCCAATTTCCACAACTGCTCGTAGTATAGTGATGAATTATGTGGCCTTTGATGATGTCCTCCAGTCCTGCTGGTCGTGGCTGATCCTCAAGCTGAATCCGGAAGGATGTGGCCCCTGCCAACCAAGATTGCGTGACACGGAGGTGGCGGCGCCGATAGCACAGCACGTCTTCAGCGTATCGGCCACACCAAGATCAATCTCTACCGCACGATGAAAGATGATGAGGAGCAAGAAGGACTTCTGGACCCACACGCAGATAATGCCGATAGTCCGATAGCGTTGCGGCCTCTTGACGACCAAGCCAAGATCCTTGATGAGGACGACTTCGGCTCGAGTCAAGGTGTGAACTCAACATGGACCGCAGAAGAAGAGCGAAGAGTGGTGCGGAAGCTGGATTTACTGGTGATGCCGTTGCTCATTATTGCTTTCTTTGCTCTGCAGCTTGACAGAGGTAAATCATTTCCTAAATGCCAGCTCGAAGGACGTCAAGCTGATCTGTGGTATTGTGGTATAGGCAACATTGGCAACGCTCTTACAGACTTCTTCCTGGACGATGTCGGCATCACGCAGGGTCAATTCAACGATGGCAACGAGTTGCTGGCACTCGGTATCGTATTGTGGGAGATACCAAGCAACTTCGTCCTGTACAGGATAGGCCCATCGGTTTGGATCAGCGCTCAGATTGTAGCCTGGGGACTTGTTGCTACTTTTCAGGCATTCCAGCATGGTAATTCCCCCCATCAACCTTTGGGCATGTTGCGACAGTGGCTTACCACGATTTGTCGTAGGCGTCACCGCATATCTAGTAACCAGGTTTTTGCTGGGGACATTCGAGTCCGGCTTCATTCCAGCAGCCTTGTTCACCATCTCTCGATTCTATAAGCGTGATGAGACGTCCAAGCGGTTCTCGTTCTTCTTCATGGGCAATCATCTGGCTCAAGCTACTAGTGGCTTGATCGCCTACGTATGTGAGACTGGTTTGAGTAGCGACAAAGACAGAGCTGACTATCGATGTAGGCTATCCTACACATGAGAGGTTTGTACGGACTTGGTGGCTGGCAGTGGCTGTTCATACTCGAAGGTCTCTTCACCATCTCCATCGGCGTTCTGTTCGTAGCCTTGTTTCCGAAAGGCATCGTCAACCCCACCAGTTTGACCGGCATCCGCTACTTCACGAAACGGGAGAGCTTCATCTTATCCTCCCGAGTGCTTCTCGACGACCCAAGCAAGCAGCACAAAGGGGAGAACATCACATCTGCTGAGCTCAAAAGCACTTTCACCAACTGGAGACTCCTTCCACATATTGTCGCCGCCATTCTTGGCCTCGCCCCTGGAGCCACATTTGGAGCGTACGGTCCGACATTGGTGGAAAGCTTCGGTTATCCACGCCTGGCAAGCAACGCTTTAATGTCCATTGGACTGTGGCTTGGCCTGATCATGACCGTCATCGCTGGCACATTAGCCGATGGAACCGGTCGGAGGGGACTGGTCGCTCTTGGGGGTATTTCAGGTCTATGGCTATCACTATTCGTCAGCAAACTCTTTGTTCCAAGCCAGGAAGTGACCACGCCTCATCATGATATCGCTCGATTCCTTGCCTTGACTATGGCGGTTGGTTTCTCGGGAACCTGGCACCCTGTCAACGGATCGTGGTAGGTCTTGGACACCGGATGACTATATTTACATCCTGTCAATCATCTGCTGACTCCCAGCCAGGATGGCACTCAACGCACCGACTCTCGGCGAACGATCGATCACGATGGCCGTCTTGATCATGTCAGCAAACACGGCCGGAATCGTTGGTGCGCAGCTGTTCAAAGAAGCCGACGGGCCTTTGTACCCACGAGGCTGGTCCAACATCGTTCTGATCGTGTTCATTGGAGTTGGCGCTGTTGTCGCAGCCAACGTTCAGTATCGGGTATTGAATCGAAAGTCAGCACTGAAGGGCCACAGCATGCGATATGCCCTGTGAGCTGATGCAGAGGATTAAACCGTGGATATACTGCTAGACTTCATACAATGTACATAGATGCTCCGGGAAAGGCCTCCTACTTGATTCAAACGGTGCGGCCGTCGATACGAGTCCGTCGGATGCAGCACGCAGGGAAGAAGACAGAATGTCAAGTAACATATCGCAACACACTGGCAAGGCTGGCAGTATTTGGTAGCCGAGCAGTAAGCGGACGCCGCTGGACTGTATTCTTGAGCAAGCTACGATGTGAAGATGGCATAGTAGGCTCGCACCAAGGACACTGCGAAGGATAGGTGCTTCAAGTATGTACACGCACTAAGCTAGATCCGTTGGCCCACACCCTTGAATTACAACTGGCTTGTCAAGAAGGATACCCACAACCACGATACGCCACTTCCCACAGATAATCGTTCCCAGACCACCGAGAGACCCAGTGCCGAAGCCGCGTTCAGAGTTACTCTAACGGATAAACATCCATCTCGATGAGACCTACAGCGAAGGGCAGACAGATTAGCACCACTCTGGTCTATCATCGAATGTGGAAGGGTGTAAAGAGTCGGCGAAGCCTCGGTGACCGTGACTTACCAATTGCAGTAACACCGAAAGGGTCATAAATTGTGACTGTTCCGCCCACGGTGGCGTCGAGAACTCCCGCCTGTCGCTTTATACGAGAGGGAGGGTTAAGATCAAAGTTTCGTCCCTGCATTAACGTTAGCTGTGATGTTCGTGATGACAACTCGAAATGTTGAAGGTGGCTTACATATCCCCAGCAGTACGAGTTGTTGACGATTTGCACAATCAGGCTCGAGCACAAGATTGCCTTGGAAGCGGGCCAAAGTCCATTTTTCTCGATGTGTAGGAGGACTTGAGCCATGCGTTGGACGTTACCAGTTCTACCAGGTTGTTGAGCTTCGACGTTAAAAGAGGATGCCATCGCAATGGTCTCACTGGCGGTAAGGCAGCAACCACGTCTGCCCAGCAGCTTCAGATAGCTTACACGAAAGTGTCTGCTTGTCCTGGCACGACTTTCTTTTGGAAGAAAGGGAAGATGTATCTGTTACGAGAACCCGTCAGTAAGTGTCTCGAATGTCTCAGAGGGAGGAGTTCTGGTCAACTACGTACTGGCACAAGATTCCTGCCAATGCTCCTTCTCTGAGGCTGGTCAAGATGTATGGCTGTTGGCACAACCATTTCGTGACATATGGAGTGCTGTCTGCCATCATAGAGGAGGTGCCGCTCGAAACTGCAGTCGTGAGTGATGCCATTGGTACCACTGTCGCGAGTGCGTGCTCGATGAAGGCATCCTGGGGACCAACAGTAGTTGAAGAAACCAGACTTAACGAAGCCCCTACGACTTGTGGCGCTCGCGGCGCAATCGTGGCCTGGGGCTGGGGCTGTTCCTCGAAGACGTAATCACGAATATGCTGTTTTGCGAGGTTGAAATCCTCCATGCTGTAAACAGCCGCCCTCGCTCCACCTCCGCTGTGGTTGGAACTGTGTCAGCCATGTGTACAGTCAAGAGACCCTCTGGGCACTTACAGCTCATGGTCTTTCCATGAAAGTTGGTTGTTCCGCTCCAAATGCTTGATGATGTGAGCAATCCGTGGCCTGTCTTCGAGCTTGTTGTCGATATTGAGAGGGATGGTGGCGAGAGCTGTCGTCGCAAAAGCGAGCACGAGGGAGGTGATGTACTTCATGGCGATGGGACCGGAGTGGCGGTGTGGTGGGTAACGATAGGCTGAGTTGCGAGTTGATGTGCTGATCGAAGGAGAAGATCTCGCGTCTTCCATGAGGGTTATATATTGCTCCGTCGAACTGTCTGCACACGCATGTCGACCAAAACACTCTATCTTTAGAGGCCTCTAGACCGGCGAGATTGCTGTTCATCCTTCAGTGTTTGGCACTAGATGTGTATCTTGCCGCAGACGCATTCCGTTGTTTCAGCCCGCAGCATGCTCCGACGGTGGTCTCTACCTTGACGCCTTCCTCGCTCCGATGCACAGCAGTATGACACAGATCCAGGAATGACACCTTCGAGCGGGCAGAAGCAAACTGGAAAAGCCGTTGCTTGTTACGTCTCGGTCCTTCCAATCTTGACGAGATTGCGGAAACGTAGAAGAGTCGACCTCGTTCGTCTATCACGCTCCAAGCTACGCATCGTTGTAGTTGTGTCCTGATCCTCCAGATGAAGGCGAGTACAAGGTGGAGTCGCCGTGAACCAGACCGGCGTAGGATTCGAGCTACTCTTGAGTCTTCCTTTGACGTCATCCGGAGGCTTGATCCAAGGATCCGTCGTGCCAGAAAGCACTTCCGCTATAGGCTAAAACAGGCCTTGTGGAGATATAGGGTTCAACGTTGGCAGACTGCGTCCACATTTTGAAGAGGCCGACTCGAATTGAAGGAGTTGCTCCGTTCATTAGGCCTATACGAAATGTGAAGGGGAGCTGCTAAGGTTTACGAGGGAGCTTTGGGGAGGAAACTCGTACTGTTGGAGGTAGCGATGTACTCACCTCAAGACTTTCTCTGTGCTTCACAAGCTAAAACGAAGCATGTCGTAAGCTCCAGAGTGGCAGTCCCGCCATAGCGGACTCGGCGCAACGTCCGACAGTTTACACCTTCTGCACCACGAGGAGATTTGGTGGCAAGGACGTGGTAGGTGGAAGCGGACGGCCTGGCCGGAAGCAAGGCAAGAAAACGCCGCAATGACGCTCCTACTCGTCGTTAATACCTCAAGCTATGTGCCGTCGTCGTTACATCTTGATCCTCTTGATGAAGGGAGAAAGGTAAATCTTGTGGAAGACGAAGTTGAGCTGTGGTCTAGCCTGGGCGAGAGAAATAAGCTTTCTTAAGCCAAGTCCGGACGTTAGTCTTGGTAGAGCACACGGTGAGTCAGCAATCGACCACTGAACACTGACTTGCGGAGACCGACCAAGACTGCCAGGGTGTTCTTGGAGAAGATGTAGCTTGGAAGCTTGAGCGAGCTCGTTATAAGATCCACCTATGCCGCCAGTGCACTCATGTCTTGCAAGTCAAAATATTTCTATTTCGTACATTTATTCGCCATGGCCGAAGTACCGTCATCTAGCGAGAAGCACGATGACCGTGTTGAGCACGTTGAAGCAGGTGAATCAAAGGATTATGTCGGCGTTACAGATGATCATGTCAGTGCCCCCCATCCACAGCAAATGGTCCACTAACTGACTTCGCTACAGCTGCCCGAGTACCACGACAAGGGGACAAAGAAGATCCTCCGCAAGGTGGACCTCCGACTCATCCCGATGTTGACATTCCTCTACGTGTTATCGTTCCTAGATCGCAGTAACATTGGTAATGCGGTAAGATACATCCTCACCCACATCGAGTGTTCGACTCTGATAAGTGTAGAATATCGCCGGTATGTCGGAAGACCTTGGCTTGGTCGGCAACCAGTACAACATCTGCTTGATGGTGTTCTTCTTTCCATATGCCTTGCTGGAAGTGGTAAGCAGACCTAGAAGCGGATACTTTTGATTCTCGAAACACTGCTGATTTCGTCTAGCCGTGCAACATCATGCTCAAGCTCATGAGGCCATCGACCTGGATCTGCATCATGATGCTGGGATGGGGTATCGTGAGTCGAAGCAACCCTGTAAAGGTTCCGTCGCTCATTGCTTCTGCAGGTCATGACCCTCCAAGGCATCGTCCAAGGCTACCACGGCCTTATCGCCACCCGCGTCATGCTTGGGGTCTGCGAGGCCGGCTTCTTCCCTGCCGCTTCATATCTCGTCACGACCTGGTATTGTCGGTTTGAAGTCCAGCGGAGGCTATCGGTCTTCTACTCCGCAGCTGCATTGGCCGGAGCGTTCAGTGGCATCCTAGCATATGGTATCAGCTTTATGCAAGGTGTTGGCGGGCTCGAGGGGTGGAGGTGGATTGTAAGCATGATGTCCTGCTTACTTGTGCGTGTTGCTGACACTCTCACTTTGCTGTAGTTCATCCTGGAAGGCATCTTGACAGTCGTCGTTGGAGCTTCGCTGTAAGCTGTACCAAGGCTCTTCTCCTCGAACCTTGTGCTGACCATGGCTTGTTGCAGCCACTGGACCCTCCCAGACTCTCCCGAGACAGGTTCGCGTCAACCCCTCCCTTCTTACATTCCATCTACTAACACCACCCTCTAGCTTCCTTCCTCACCGACCACGAACGCAGCACCCTCATCCGCCGCCTCGCCGAAGACTCCGGCACCACAACCGGCCAAGTCGACATGCACGACGGCTTCCGCTGGTCCTCCCTCAAAGCCCCTCTGACCGAGTGGAAGCTGTACCTCTGCATAATAATCTGGTGGGGTAACGCCATACCAGTCTACGGCTTCACCTACACGATCCCTGCGATAATCGTCGGGCTGGGGTACACGTCTGCTGTCTCGCAGCTATTGACTGTGCCGTTGTAAGTGCGAGACTCTGGCAACCGGGTGTCGTTTGCTGATATAAGGCGCAGGTACATGTCCGGCGTCATCTCCGTCATCGGCCTGAGCGTGTGGGCGGATAAGAAACAAGTCCGGTGGTGCTTCGTCATGTATCCATACCTCATCGCAGCAGCAGGCTGTCTTGCATTGCTCGCCATCCCGCACCCAGAGTTAGTCTTCCCTTATTCAGCTTTGACCCACCAGGGTTGGACGCCAGGGTTATTGAGTTTGCATGCTGACCAACCGACCACAGATACCCCGGCCTAACCTACTTCTTCCTCTTCTTCATCCCCATCGGCATCTACCCCTCCCTCATCAGCCTCTGCAGCTGGATCGGCAACAACCTCGCCCCCTCCTGGAAACGCGCCATCGGCATGGCCCTCGTCGTCAGCGGCGGCAACCTCGGCGGCCTAGTCGGCAGCAACATCTTCCTCGCGTCGCAGTCGCCGAAATACCCGCTTGGATATGGGTTATGCGTAAGTTGAAGCTACGGTAGTCGGTGGACGTGGGCTGACATCTTCGCCGCAGTTTGCTGTCTGTGTTGTGGCTGCGGGAGGTGCTGTGGTGCTGAAGATGGCGCACGAGAGGGAGAATCGGAGGAGGGACGGGATGGGTCTTGATGAGGTGAGGGAGAAGTATGGAGAGGAGGAGTTGCTTGGTATGGGGGATAAGAGCCCGTTGTATCGTTACGTAGTGTGAAGAGCTAGGCGCACTGTCAGCACGGCTGAAATAGTGGCAAACGCAACTATTCCTGTGAGCATCAGGATGCCGTGGCTCTTCGTCAGTCATTCAAGTGCCATCCAAGGCACAAACGCCACCTAAGCGCCGCGCTAAATCTTCAGAATCAATCAGTCCGCACGAAGAGGAGCCGTGGAGAAGATGCGGAAATGTCGCAGCATCCTTGCATCACGTTCGCGCTTTCTTCCAAGCCGGTCCGCCTCTCTCGTCCGTCTTCCGCTTGCGCTCCAGTTCCTCCTTCATGATCTTCTCAGCGTTGCTCATCTTCTTCTCTGGAGCAGGAGGCCCGGCACCGCCTTTTTTTGATAGAGGATTGCTCTTCTTGGCCATGAGTGGGTTGACTTTCTTTGCTTTGTTGCCAGCAAGAGAAAGGGAGACCTTCGGTTTATCTTCCACAGGCGGGGCAGCAATATCGTCGCCGTCCGAGTCTGCGTTCTCTGGTCGTTCAGGCACAGCACTTTCGGTTGCGAGCGCTGGCTGATCGGCGGCCGAGAACGTCGAGATCTCCACAGGCGCATCTGGGGCAAGCTCCCTAGGCTGCTCCGCCTGCTTCGCTGCCGCCTTCCCACCTAGACTCAACGACACCTTCACAGGCTCTATGACCACCTCTCCATCACCTTCAGGCCGTACTCTAGGTTCCTGCAACCTGCCAGCCTTTTCCGCCACCTCCCTCGCCAGCTTAATCTGCTTCTCCAGCATCTTGGCCTCCATATCCTCATCCCCCTTCATCTGCCTCTCCTTCCTCTTGACATCTTCTCGCCTTCGTAGTGCCTCCGGACTATCATCCACCCACTGCACCTCCAACCCCCTCTCCCCCTCCTCCACCCTACAAATCCCCTCCCGTCCAAGATGTTTCGCAAACTCCGTCAAACTCGGCCACTTCGTCGAGTTCATATGCACATGCTCCTTATCCCGGATATACTCCTGATAGAACTGGTTCAGCGATACCTTCTTTTCCCCATGGCTCGTTCGGAGTAGTTGCAGGAAATCCCGGATGAACTGTCGCGAGTAGTCTTCGATGAACTTCTTGGGGTCTTCGCCAACCTGCAGCATGGACCGCACGTGCCCTTCGGACATGGTGTGTTGTTTGAAGCCGTTCTCGTCTCGACACTGCTTTTCGCAGATTTGGCAGTACCAGCGCAGGCGTTGGAGGCCTTTGGATTTCATTTTGTTGGCGATGTGTTTGGTGCTTCCTACTTCGGCTTTTGGCATGGTGGCGGTGTTGATGGGGGGGATGCGCGGGTTGCGAGGGTAGTATCTCTGGGGGTTGCTTGGAGTGTCGTGTCGGAGCGAGGTGTCGTGAACAATCAAAAGATATGGTTCATCAACTGCTGTCCAAGGCCAAGGCTCGGGCCGAATGCTGCCGATCGGAGCGAGCTTCGGAGCTGAAGCCTCCGGTTCGCATTTCCCACTTCACCATCAAGCAAAGCAAGCGGCCAGCTTGATCAAGATTGGGAGAGACACCTGTTAACAACAGACTTTTTCTTCAGTGGACACACATGTAGCTTCACAAACCCCTCCTCGTCTTTCGCGACGAGCGCAACGTACGATCAACTATGCATCTGACAGGAGGTCTTCTCACCCTCCTGTTGGCGACAGCAACAACCCCAGCATTTGCTAAACGCTACACCAAAACCAACGATGCAGTCCTACTCTCAAACGTCCGCAGCCTCACGGTCCAACACGGCAAGCAGACCACCGGCCGACGCTCAGACCCTGTCCCACAACTCTCATGTATCGGTGGCAACGCCAAAGGCCACTATGAGGTTGATGTCATGCAATGTAAGAACTCGGGCGGCGAGTACGACCCTGAAGACATCCAGTGGACGTGTCACGCCTCGCTACCGCCGGAGTTCAAATTGGGGAGTACGGAGGTGATTTGTGAAGGTTACGACTCGCCGGATGATCAGCATGTGCTGAAGGGCAGTTGTGGCGTCGAATATCGACTCATCTTGACTGAACTTGGTGAGGAGAGGTATCCCGCGAACTGGTGGGGAGGGAGGTCGAAGAAGGAGTCGACACAGGAGGAACCTGAATTTGACGGACGACCAAAAAGGGCAACGACACCGTGGTCTGAGTCGGTCTTCAAACTCGTGTTCTGGGTTGTCTTCTTGTGTAAGCTAACCCTGTTGCCCTGCGGTTCACTAAGATTTCAAGCTGACACTCATCGTAGCCGTTGCTATCCTCATCCTCTACAAGATATCCGGTCTTGACGGCCTAGCAAACGTCCGACTTCCGAATCCCCCTCGCGGAGGCTGGGGTGGCGGAGGCGGTGGGGGAGACGACAACGACGACCCACCACCACCGTACACTCCACAGCAACCACCGCGGAAAGCTAAGCGAGGACCGTCGTACAACGCTTCTCCCCGCACAACCAACTCTGGCCCCGGCTTCTGGAGTGGTGCTGGCCTAGGTGGCGCTGCTGGCTACGCTGCTGGTAACTACATGGGCGGACGTTCGGAGCGTTCACGACAGCAGCATCAGCCGCAGAACGCCTATGCTGCTCCAGGACCTTCGACGTACAACCGAGGCGGCGGGTCGTCTTGGTTCGGCGGCGGAGGCGGTGGAGCTGGCCCGTCGAACTATGGCGGCGGAGGAGGCTCCTCATCGTTCGGCACTCCGTCGAGCTCGAACCCAGCTCCGAGCAGCAGTCGTTACGAGTCTACCGGCTTCGGAGGTACTCGCCGGCGGTGATACTGCATGAACACCATTCTTTGCCTTCAGCACGCCACCAGTCGCGGAGCTGCAGATAGCCCAAACGCTTCACGAATCCTCTCTTTTCGTCATCTTCTCGATCCCCGTCCTCGTCTCCGTGTGCTCCGTCGCCAGATCCTTATGCCTCATCATCAACGAGCCAGCGAATCCCAGAGCAGAGATCACGGTAAACACAATCCACATATTCCTCAGACTCCACGCGAACGCATCTTGCACGGCTTCCCGCTGCGCAACACTCTCGATCCTCTTGATGAGATACACGTTCGCCGCCGCATCGCCATGCGAAAACTCCTCTACGAGCGTCGCGTTCAAGCCCGCTGCACGGAGGAAAGGCACACGGTTGTCCATCCCGTTCTGGAACACCACGCCTCCGATCACGATCGAGGCTGCCATGGCTGTGCTGCGGATGAAAGCGAATGTCGCCGTAGCAGACGAAGTATCTGCTTGCGACACCATAGCCTGGATGGCGATCAACGGGCTCTCGAACAGGAAACCAGCGCCTATGCCGCCGATAAGCTCGAAAGCGACGATTTCACCGATACTGCTTGTGCGATCGAGGTGGATGTAGAGGCCAGTGCCGATGGTTAGGAGGAGCGTTCCTAACCACGTTAACTCCCGATACCGTCCGGTTTGATGAATGGTAATTCCCGTTATTATCCCAATCGCGGCCTCAGAAACCGTAATAGGAAGAATAAGCACACCACTCCTCAACGGCGTCGCCCCTTTCACCGCCTGGAAGTACAGCGGAAGGTAGTACTCGGCCACTATAAACGTCATCCCATGCGTAAACCCCACGATAAACGCCGCGTTGTTCGACCGGTCCTTGAACATTGCTAGCGGCATTAGCGGATACTTCGCCAGTCGTTTCTCGCTGAAGATGAAGACGCCGATCATTAGTGTCCCGAATACTATCAGGCAGATTACTTTTGGGCTGGACCAGGGGAATGTTGCGCCCCCGAAGTCTAGACCGAGGAGGATGAGCCTGAAGTGAAAAGTAGAAGAGTCAGCAGGTGTCTCAGATTTTAATTCAAGGTTCAAAGGATTTCGCAGCGCTGCAGCACGCTAGATTGTGTCTCGGAGAGCTGTTTCATCCATCAGTTCAGTTTTGACTTACAGGGTCACGGAGAGGATGGAGAGGGTGCCAGCCCAGTCGAAGGCGGAGAGACCGGTCCGGAGGGATGTCTTGGGGTTGTGGACGTCGAGAAAAAGGAGGAGGAGGATGAAGGTTGTGGCGGAGACGGGGAGGTTAATCCTACCGCACGCAACGGGTCAGCAAATGTCTCCTACATGCAAAGGACGTCCATGCTCATTTGCTCACCAGAAGCACCACCGCCATGTGGCAAGCGTCGTGAACACACCACCGAGGATGGGACCGAGACCCCCGGCGAGCGCCCACATTACCTCGACCAGGCCTAGGTATAAGGCCCGGCGGCGCATTGAGAAGAGGTCGCTGACGGTAATATTGACGAGCTCTGCATGAATGAAAGAGTGTGGTTAGTGTGTGTCCTTCAAACAATACCACTGGATCTGTAAATCTGGCACTAACGGATCAAACCACCGCCAGCAGTCCCCTGCAGCGCTCTCGCAGCAATCAACATCCGCATGCTCACGCTCAGGGCTGCAACGATCGAGGCGCCTGCGAATAATGCAACAGCAGTAAGCAAGGCCACCTTCCGGCCCCAGATATCTGAGCATTTGGCCCAGACGGGCGCCGCGGCGGAACTGGCGAGCAGGTAGGCGGCGCCGATCCAGAAGTACCTAAAGTGACGGGTAAAGTTTAGCAAGTGCCTCGGACCTGGAGTCGATGTGTGCAAGATCTCAAAGCACCGCACGACGCTTGATACTGTCTCGGAGAACCCAGTGGACAGGGTATTAACTTAACGTACCCGGAGGCCGAGTGCAGATCAGCTGTTATGGTTGGGATAGAAGTCGCAATGATTGTTGCGTCGAGTGCGGCGATGAAGAGGGCGAGCTAGTCGTGTGGTCAGCTGAGTGTGTAGTTGAAGGTTGGGAGAGGAGATGAAAATACGTAAAGCGCGAGCAGAATAGCACCCATGCGCAGCTTCGTTCGGACTGGTGCTGCTTCTTCCATGTCAAGTGGTTGTAGGATAGAGACAGGTTTGCTGAGCTCGGAGTGAATAGACTGTGAGCGGGCATGCTCGATGTCATGATCTATGACTGTGTTGTTCGCCATACTTTTTGCCGCCGTTTGAACGCCAGAAGATGAAGGAAGCCGAAGTAGAGCTGAAGTATATTCAAGATATGGCTACAAGATGGGGAATTACTCTCTGCATCTCACCGCTCCTGCGAAGTATCGAACGAGGGCTTCTGCATAATCATCATGTCATGGTCATTGGGTTAGCGGCAGATGCGAGATCGTATTTTTCGGTGACTGGGTCGGTCAACGCCGAACTCCGTAGAAAAGTAGAGAGCTTGATCGAAGAATAAAACTACATGCAAGTGAGAGGACAGGTCAATATTGTTGAGTGTCCCGAGGCCATGTGAAAACTAATATGCTCGAAACGGCCTTCATGTCTTCACCTAGACTGATCCAAACTGCGAGAGGTCGCTCGACAGGAACGAAGTTGTTCTAGATTTGAATTGTACTGGCTAGTGTGTATTGACGAATCTCCAGGCAGAGGGCTAAGCCGTCTCGTGATTCGTGTTGACTTTGGCAGCCAGCGTCTCGTCTCGCGACGTGCGAAGAAATGGTACAAGCTTCGAGCCTCCAGTTCCCACGTATGCCTGCGATGATTCGCCATGGGAACCGACCTGTGTTGTGGCTGCAGCGAGGTTCTTTACGCGTGATCCCGCACGGTTCGGCGCAACTTGTCGGCTAGGAAGGATGATGTATCTCGTAACCAGTCTGATGTGCGAATCGCGAAAGCTGCTGAGGCTTGACACTGCGGCGTTGTATGACGAAACAAGATCTGACAGCTCGGGATTGCTATCGACGTATTGGCGGATGTTCGTAATAGCTTCCAGGTCTTCGAGGAATCTGGCGTGTGGGCGATGCATGTATGTGCGCATCTCCTGGTGGAAAGTCGAGCTCTTGTGGCTGACGCCCAAGATCGTGTCGAAGAACTGGATTAATGAGCTTTGGCCATTGCTCCCGCCTCTGTACTTCCTCCAGCTGCCTTTGCCGTTCCCAAGGTCGAAGAAGACTCCACGAGGCAAGCCAGCAGCTTCCATATTCTGGCTACCAGCAAGGTAAGGTCGGATGTGGTGGTAGAAGACGTACGGGTCGCAGCGTTCGTCCATGCGTTCCAGCAACCTCGATATGCTGGCAAGGTCGACACGGAGTCTACCGAGGCAAGCAATGACCGTAGCGCTGTCTTCTCGGTCCACGGCTTCGATCGCAGAGAGCATCATCTCGATCATCGGTGTAGCTCGTGCTTCCATTGCATTAGAGATGACGTAGAACCAAGACTCATCGTCTGTACCACTCAGGGTATGCAGGGCCTCCAGGTTCTCGGGCTGCCGGAGATCTATCCCATCACTCAGAGGCCTCCAGTTCAAGAGATTCAGGGCAGCATATGTAGCCACCGGCGGCAACTCTAGATACGATGAGACCGCAAGAAACGGGACGCTGATGCTAGGTGGTAGCCGCTACATATCCATCAGCATATTTGCGAGGAACTAGATCATGCTAATTAACCACCTACCTCGCACGGCACTTCACCGCCCCAGGTGTAGCCCTGCGCCATGATGGCCAGGATCGAGTACGCTCGCTGCCATTCTGCCTCGCTACTCAGGTGGCACACTTCAAGTACTGCGAGCTCATCGACTGCCTTTCGGAAGCCATCTCCCTTTAAAAGCTCGGGTAGCAGTCTAATGAGACCCTCCCATGGGGTGTAACATGCGTCCGAAAGTCGAGTCAGTGGAACGATGGAGGGAAGGAACCCATGCTTCGAGATACCATATGAAGGCAAAGCGGCTAGGGAAGGGAGCGTGTCGAGCTTATGTGGACTCATGAGGAAGGAAGTTCAAGGTACAGGTAGCTCGTGTACAGGAGCGTTGCACAGCAGCACCACATGCGCGGCGCCATTTTCATTTGATCTTGGAGTCCAGCTTGGCCAGTAAAAGCGAGCTCGCACGCTAGCCATGCTCAGCAGGGTATCGAGGTACGAGTGGATTATTCATCATCCAGATGCCGACGGCCAGGCGTGAAGCAACAGGTATCTAGATAAGGCACGGGTAGAACTATGTGTCAAGAAGGGGTGGTTCCGCGGCTATTGACGGCTTCTGGCGGCCCAAGCACTGTTCTAGGGCATCACCATCTCGTCCCACAGTAGCATCACAAGTCGGCGATGTGACGCTGAGACTCTTCGAGGGCGATTCAAGATGTTCGGAGAAGGTCTAGAAGGATGCTTTCACTCGACACTGGATTGCTCTTCGAGTTGTCCGAAGCTCTCTAACAATGGACGTTCAACGCGAGATTAAGGCTCTGAGGGGTGGCGAGTCCGTACAATGGCCTCATCATGCGGACACAGTGGCCTTCGCTGAATCACTCGATGCCGATAACACTTTGGTCAATCTGCGGGATGAGTTCGTGATACCCTCGAAGGCCGACCTCAAACGAGGGAATGTCGTTGGTGAGGAGACTCGCGCACAGGACGATACTTCAGCAAGTATCTACTTCTGTGGGAACTCCTTAGGTCTTCGACCCAAAGCCACCTCACGATATCTCAGCGACTATCTTCAGACATGGAGCACAATCGCTGTCGGTGGCCACTTCACACAGCTGGAAAACTCCTCCTTGGGCCCGTTCCAGGACATGGCGGCAGATTGTTCGAAGAATAGTGCTGACCTGTTCGGTGCCCTGCCAGAGGAGATCGTCATCATGAATACCTTGACGGTCAACCTTCATCTCATGATGGCGGCGTTCTATCGGCCAACTGAGAAGAAGCATAAGATCATGTTGGAGTGGCGACCATTTCCGAGCGATTGGGTACGTTGTCTGCTCACATGTGTCGCGTCTGTGCTGACAGTGGTGAAAAGTATGCCGTAGAGTCGCAGATCGAATGGCATGGCAGGATCGCGAAAGACTCAATGCTACCGGTTCAGCCCGACGAGGGCACCTACACCATGTCGACATCCCACATCGTATCGCTCATTGACAAGCATGCCGATGAGCTTGCTTTGATCCTTCTGCCTGGTATCCAGTATTACAGCGGCCAGCTGCTGGACATCCAGACGATTACGCAGCACGCACACGCTCGTGGCATAACGATTGGCTGGGATCTGGCCCACGCAGCTGGCAATGTCGAGCTGAAGCTGCACGACTGGGATGTAGACTTTGCTTGCTGGTGTACGTCGAACAGATAGGTGAAGGGGTTCTCCGAGACAGCATCAAGCACTATGTGGCGCTCTGAGACCTTCCGCCACTTGCTCACATCTCCGAGACGTTTGCTAACCCTTCTACGCGTCCCTTCAGGTACTTATAAGTACATGAACGCAGGCGCCGGTGCCATTGCGGGCGCCTTCATCCATGAGAAACACGGTGATGTAGTTCAGAATCGAGGCCTTAAGGGGTGGTATGGAGGCGATAAGTCAGCTCGATTCCTGATGGACAACAGTCAGTCAAGTCGGCATGTCAGACATCGTGTCCAGCTGACGACTTCTGCAGAGTTTGTTCCGACACCAGGCGCACAAGGATTCCAGCTCTCCAACCCGTCGGCCGTGGATCTGACCTGCTTGTCAGCTACGTTATCTGTGTTCAACAAGACTTCTATACGAGCACTGCGCTCAAAGTCGTTACTGTTGACGGCCTACGCAGAGTACCTACTCAAGCAAATGCTGGATCGCACGCCAGATGCCTTCGAGATCATCACTCCGGCAGATCCGCTGCAGCGCGGTGCACAGCTCAGTGTGCTTCTTCGCGAGGGCTTGTTGGATCCCGTTAGCACGGCGCTGGTGGATGCTGGCGTTGTCTGCGACAAACGAAAGCCAGGGATCATCCGAGTGGCACCTGCGCCCCTGTACAACACTTTCAGCGATGTGTGGCATTTTATGGAGATTTTTGAGCAAGCAGTGCGGCCCAGTCAGAAGGAACCGCGAGCGCAGATGGGATATGCGGCGCAGCTATAGATGCACTTTCCACATGATTTGAGACTCAGTAGCGGCCTCCAACAAACCTCTCCTTGACTTGGTCATACTGCAAGCAAGGCAAGTGCGCGTCACCGGAGCGGTTGCCCAACAGTGGGTAGGAAACCACACCCATCTTCTTGACATCTTTACACATCATATCTGCAATTCAGCCGATGAAGAACAGCCTATACAGCATACCATAAATCCTGATATACTTATCCTAGGTCTAGGACCTGGGAGCCAACAGTCTTATCACCAGGTGTGATGTTCGTATCCATCCACCTCGCTCGAGTAGCACTATTTGCTACTTTAGCACTGGCTACGCCGATCACCATCCACGAGATGTCATGCTCTCCATTGACTCACAAACGATGGGAAGCAGGACCCACGTTGGATGGCGCCAACTTCCCAGGTGAGAGTTCGCAGTCTACTAGAAAGAGGTCTTCGCTGACCTTGCCAGATCCAAGTGTCATCCTCGTAGGCAGCACGTAGTACTCTTTCGCAACGAGGACGCGAGGTAGCGGTGTTCATATTCAGATCGCCAAGTCTGCTGATTTCCTCTCGTGGACGATTATTCGTAATGGCGATGGCTCGCAGCGAGACGCGCTACCCGAGCTGCCATCTTGGGTTGATGCAACGTCACCGGATACGTGGGCTCCTGATGTCGTGCAGCTGGTGAGATGTCGATGTTCATGCTTAGGCGGGATCTTGCTAACATTGCCCGTTCTAGGACGATGGAAGCTTCGTAATGTGTGTCTTCCGTACAAGCACTCAGAGAATAGCGCGCTGATGGCTCAAGGTACTACGCCGCTACAACGACGGAACATCCAGTGCACTGCGTTGGCGCTGCTACATCGAGCAAGATATTAGGGCCATATACTCCACAGACGATCCCTCTCGTGTGTCCGGTCTCGCTAGGGGGTGCGATTGACGCTTCTGGCTTTGAAGACAACGGTCAACGTTACATCGTTTACAAGATCGTACGTCTTCACATACACATGGACTGGTGGCTGCCTGCTAAGTACTAGAACAGGATGGCAATTCTATCGGCCATGGAGGTCCCTGCGGCAACACGAGTAGGTTGTTCAGCCGACGAATAGAGCAACAGCGGCTGACAGTCCGATAGTAGAGCCGATCGTCCGTACGCCGCTTGTGCTGCAGCCAGTCGCATCAGATGGAGTGACCTTACAACCTAGAGCCAGAGTCCTGCTCGACAACAACGGAGCTGCGGATATGGGTATTATCGAAGCGCCGTCGCTCACTAGATCTGGTGATAGTTGGATCCTCTACTTCTCGTCCGGCTGCTTTACCACACCGAACTACACAGTCAGCTACGCCACCGCAGACTCGATCACTGGGCCATACACTCGGGCGAAGAGTCCACTGTTCACGACTGGCGACTACAATCTGACCGGCCCAGGCGGCATGTCGGTATTCAAGGACGGCAAGCACATGGTCTTCCATGGATGGCACGGAAACGAACGTACGCTGTACTCTGCGGAAGTCTCGACACTTGATGACCAAAGTCCACCCATCAACGAGCAGAGCACCGCAGGCGAGAAGGTGACGTCTTCATTGTTTGCGATGGATGCGCTCGTCGGCCTTTTGCATACGATACTCCACTAAGAGCACATTGACGCTACTAAACCATCCTCGGGGCATCGAGAGGACTTCATCTCAAGCATCCACGTTGTTCACAGTGTTCTGCGTTCTGGCACCCATCGAATCTCTGCTTCGTATAGCATGGCTGGTGTTGAGTGTATGTCTGTCCGGCCAAGGGTCTGCTCGAACGATTCTGACGTGTTCCGCCACTTCGGTCCTTTCTGTGCTCCACACCATCGACCCCAAGCTTTGGCGATAGCGCATTCGGCTGGCGGTGCCCTCTCGCACCGACGCGATGCGGCGATACAAACCAATAAGTCGACCGTTCCAGCGAGTGCTGTCCCTCCCCGAGCACAGTCCACCGGACTCATTACTCAGGCCCGATTCAGCTCCAGTGTTCCACTCCGTGTAGGACTACTCCTTCGTCCTTCCTTGCGATCAAAGCTCCGATGCGCATCGGTTCTTCTCCAGCTTGCGACAATGTGTCAATGGCTTTCTGTGCAATATCGTTATTGACCACAAGGACCATGCCAAGCCCCGTGTTCCACGTCCTTGCAAACTCCTTGTTGCTCACGTTCCCAGCTTGCTTCAGCCATTTCAGGACTGCTGGAACGGGCCATGAAGACACATTGATGTCAGCTGCGAGGTGTTTCGGAAGCATGCGTGGGATGTTCTCGTCCAAGCCGCCTCCAGTGATGTGCGCCATGCCAAGGATGAGGTCTTGCTCGATAGCGGGCATCAGAGGCTTGACGTAAATGCGTGTGGGAGCCAAAAGGCTGGCGCCGACGGTCTTGCTTGAGTCCCAGGGTGCTTGATCCATCCAGCTGAGACCATGCTTCTCGATGATCTTACGGACGAGCGAAAATCCGTTGGAGTGCACTCCGTTACTCTTCAGCCCAAGTAGGACATCGCCTTCTCGCATCGCCTTCTTGTCCGGTAAGATCTTCCTCCCCTTCTTGATTGCGCCTGTAGCTGCGCCTGCTGCGTCGAACTCTTTGCCTTGATACATGCCGGGCATCTCGGCAGTTTCGCCTCCAACCAACGCACATCCGGCTTGTTTGCAACCTTCTGCGACACCTTTGATGAAGCGGGAAGCATCGGCTACATCGAGTTTTGAGCATCCGTAGTAGTCCATGAAGGTCAATGGTTCTGCGCCTTGCACTACGAGATCGTTCACGTTCATTGCAACCAGATCGATACCCACAGTAGAGAAGTCGTCCATCGCAAATGCAATCTTCAGCTTCGTGCCTATTCCATCGACCGCTTGAACGAGGGTTGGAGGCTCGGTATAGCCTGCTGCTGCGAGGTCCAGAGTTCCACCGAATCCACCTATCTCAGCATCGGCTCCCGGTCGCTTCGTCGACGCTACCGCCGATTTGATGGACTGCACGAGTTCGTTCCCGGCTTCTATGGAGACTCCAGCATCAGCGTACGTCATCCCGCTCGTTTCCTTTGACTCGGCAGACTCGTGTGTCACGGTCAATCCATCGTAAGCTGGTTCGAGGAGCTGCCAATCACAAGTGATGCCTTCTTTCTTGAACTCGCCGATCAAATGCTCGGCAATGTCGCTGAAGTTCTCGGTAGCTAAAGCCAGTATTGTTGGGCCAGCACCAGACAAGCAGATCCCTAGAAGACCTGGGTTCTTCTCTGGAGTCACTGAGCGAAGAATCTCGGTCAAGCCAGGAATCAGGCCTTTACGGTACGGCTGATGGACCTTGTCTTGCATCCCATCGAAGATCAGAACGGGATCCGGTGGGCTCTGTCCAAGCGCCGTGGTAAGCAGAGCCACGCGCTGGAGATTGTAGATCACGTCCGCCTTGTCGTAGGTAGTTGGTAGTACCCTTCGCGCATCTGCCGTCGATACTTCGAAATCTGGAATGATGGCAATGCACTTGATCTCCTTTGCCCAAGGAAATCGAATGTGCTTGCCGATATCGTACGGAGGGATGGGAGGAGTCAACCCAGTATCTTCGCCACCTTGAGGCGCAGGCAGTACTTCAGCGAGAGGGATCTCTATCCGCTTCATGTCATCCGGGTTGAGCTCTTTGAGATAGGAGCCCACAAATCCGCCGTAAAGAGCAGCAGCAACGTTGTCAGGATGGCGTTCAATCATCAAACAGTAGTCGAGGATGCGATCTTTCGAGAGTCCCAACTGTGCTACCTCACTTGCAAGCGCCACGCCAGCAACCACCGCAGCGCCTGAGGACCCGAGGCCACGTCCAAGAGGGATTGGATTGATGATGTGGACATGAGTGCCCTCGGGAAAAGCCCGCTTGTCGTGACATCGAAGTACATACAACGCGGTTTGTGTGATGAGGTTATGATCAGCTCGGAGGTCTACGCTGCCTTTGCCCTCGTAGGTGATTCGACAGTTGTACGAAGACGGCTCAGACCGCTGCTCCCCGGTGATCAGACGAATTTGAAGCCATATGGATAAGGCGAGTCCGATAACATCGAAGCCGGGGCCTGGTTTTCGTGAGTTTCGCTTTCATGTGATGTGCAAGAAGAATGCGTACCAATATTAGCCGACGAGCATGGCACCTCTTCACGATGTTAGCTGCAAGTCTTGTAGAGCTGGAACTGGGCACTCACTAATTATATCCATCGGAAGTGGCGTGGTTTCCCGTATGCCGGGATGGCAAGCAGAAATTATATGGCTTCGTTCGAGCTCGAGATTTCGACTCACGATACCAGTCACTGAGCGCCAAGCAGTTCATGCCTGAGGCTACAGCACATTTGCGAATGGCAGCACTTTGCGTACTGCTTATTCCCTCCTCTCGAACCAGTGAATCACCAAGCAGACCTGCAACTATGCGGAGTTGGAAGATGACTACATCTACCTTTCTACGAGAAGTTGGAATAGAGGACTCATTCCGTGGGGCGCCAGACCATGACGACGTTTAGTACCTGCACTATACCAAAAACATGGCCTTTGACTTCTGACGATGACTTGCTCGCTCCGCCCATCTGCAAGCCCAGCATACCTTCTGCTCGAATACAAGAGGGACTTGGCCTCGACTAATACTGAGGGCAGCCGCTGCCAGTCTAGCCTGCCAGTTATCACGAGCGCGGAAGACAGAGGGACCGTCAGGCCGATCCAAGAACTCATGCCAAGAATCGATGGTCACCAGTTCGTCATTCGCATCATCTTCGTCCATTTGCCACGACGGTTCACCGCCTGTATGCCCGCAGGTCTTATCTGGGAGGATCCCCTAGAGGTTGCTCTGGAGGGTTTACATGACATCAATATCGGCGATGCGGCGGCCCCGGTCATGGACAGAAATCACGGTCTCAAGGAGTACGATCTCGGTAGATCGCCCTCCCCGTTTTCCGGTATCAACGGCTAGACTGAACTCCGTGAAGGACAGATGAAGTGAAGTCGCCCCGAAAGAATCCTTGAGTTTACCATCGAAGGTCGCATGTTCAACCAGATTCCAGTCGTCACTATCGGTGGCTTGCACCGTCTGGGACGGTGGAATTAACATGGAGATTCCTGCACGCCCAATATTGCCTTGAATGCGAGAGATCAGAGCATCGGGGCAGCCTGCAGGATCGTTGACTAGCAGCGTGGCTACGAACAACGAATCACTGCTAGACATGGCCATAATGGTCTCAAGGCCCGTCGCACTGATGTTGATGTGCCCAGTCTCCATCATAGCGAGGCACGCAAAGGTAGAGGGCCGATCGAGTTAGAGTGGTTCGAATGCTTACCTACTAGCCACTTCTGTTGTTTTGGCGCCCAGAGATGGGTCCCGAAAGGTCTTCGTCGCGCGTGGGTCGACGCCAGCATGGGCGTCAAGTTCCAAGGCAGTATCAGACATCCACTTAGCTTCAGCCAGTGGTGCTTTGGCGATGCAGAGCGCTATTGTTGCTCCCGGTAGGCTTTCGTAAATGCATGCGAGTGTTGCCAATGTCTTCAGCGAATGAATTGGGGGTGGCAGCTCCAGCTTTTGCTCAGTCGACCTTTGTCCAATGGCGAAGTGCGAGATGAGCTTTGGAACAACGACGGCGGCTTTCTCAAGACAAGCTAAGATTTCTTCCGTCCTTAACACGACAGGCTTGACTGGAGCTTCGTTGTAAGCAACGTATATCGCGGCCAAAGCAGGATCACCAAATAGGAAGTAGAATGGCACGCCGATCAGCTTCCTAGGAATTTTCGGTGTCGACGTTACCACGAAACATTGCCATCTCAGCAAACTGCCCGAAATGCTTGTCAAAAGTTGTGGTGATCTGGCCCTCAGAGTCGACTGGTGTAGGCGGATTTGTCCAAAAGAAGTTCAGGTCCTCTTTTACCGGGCCTCTCATGATACTCGTGGGATCAATATGACACCAGCGCTCGCTTCGATCCCCTCTGGATATCAAACCCTCTTCAACATACCGAAGGGCCTCTGCCGGGTTACCACTTGCAGCCGTAGAGCGAACTCTGGTTTGGAGCTGGCACGCTGATCGTCTTTCCTGTAGCGGATGATCAAGCGCGGAGCAGCAATATGGAATCGTTGCGCAACGGTACGAAGGAGTAACACACAATCCTCACTGGATTTGAGCATTGAGAACAAACATCGTGCTTGCTGAAGCAAAGTCATAGGTGAAGGATTGTCGTCCGTGATTCCCAGAAACGCTGCACAGCGCCTTCGGCCATAAGCAACTAATTTCTCGCTTTCTTCTCTTTCTACGCCTGTGCTGAGAAGTAAGGTACGTGCCGCCTTCCGGATGAGAGCAAGCCAGCTCCTCTCGGAAGGTCGAGTGGCATACTCTTCAGATATTTTCGGCTTGGGCTGACCAGTAGTCATATATTCGGTCAGTTTGGCCATGAAAGTGGCTATCTGGGCCGATCCAAGAGATGATTGGGACCACCCGATCATAAGAATTGCACGACCGACACTCGAGAACCATCGGCTAATAGGCTTCTGTTTGCGGAGAGCAGGTCACCGTAAAAGTGATATATAAGGCCAGTGGAAGCGACCATGTGACACCATTGGAGATGCTGTCATCGCTAGTGCTCAAGGCTGACTCCAATCCCAGGGTGAGCACCCCGCCTTGTGCTACAAGGGAGTCGTCCTGACGGACGAAGTGGCTGTGCTTGCCTAGCACCGACATGTCTGGATAGATATGCCAAGCAGACAAGGCCAGCAAAACGGAGCCATCTACGATACTATGCGGCATGCCTTGTGTGAGCTTCTCCACAGCGATCATCGCTTTCGACTAGGCTTGTATGATGCTTTGAAATGTACTGCCATGCAGGTTAACCGGCACTTCTTTGTTGTTGTTGATGATCAGAAGTAGCTGCTTCTGCTTTGTCTCCATAGCCTTATCTACCGTGCGCAGCCATGCGCGGGCGCTTGCATCCCAGTCCGCGAGGTCCTGCCTTGGCAACGGAGTCTTCGCGGCCAACAATGAGAAGACCTGGTCCATACCAGCAGATGCAGCTTCCGCGTTAATCTGTTCCTTCCTCAAGGTCACGATCTCCTCCCAAGCGGCTATTGCTTCTGCTGCCGTGAAGACCCTGGCAAGCATGCAGGCAAGCAACCGAACAGCGATGGCTCCTGCGCCTGAAGTGGCTGCCGCCGAGATACTGCCTCCCTCTACACCAGTATGCTCTGCAAAGGGTCCACTTGCCCGGCTCCCCTTCGCATCTATCAGCTGTTGCGTCGTGATTTCCGAGGCCCGAGTCCCATAGGCAGCATACAGCGCTGGAGTCGCAGTGTACAGACCAGAGAACAAGGCCTGAAGCTTGCGAGGCGTAGCATGAGTTCGCCCATCTTCAGCTTCAGCCTCGCGTCTCGAGGGTAATGCTAGCGCGAGCGGTTGATACTCATTTGGTGCCTCCATCTTGATCAGCGACACGTCGAAGTTCAGTGATGCTAAGGCCAGCTGAAACTCCTGATTGCCGCCTACCAGGGCCGCTGTTAGTTTCTGCAGAGACATGATCAAAGGCAATACTGTTTTGTACGGCGCAGTCCCCTGGTCGAGTTGGGTCGTTGTGTCTCAAAGCCGAAGACTGCTATGTTGAAGACGAGCAAACTAGCAGCTACCCTTGCGTTATGAACCCAGTCACACATACATGTACTTACGCTGTCGTGCGATATCACGAACCTGTCTGTACCGAGCGTTCCTGAAGCAGGCGGCTCTTGATCATCTCTGCAGCTTGCAGCTTGTCCCCCACCTAGCTTTACTGGCGTACATGCAGGGCACTTGCATGCACGTTCTCACGTTGCGAGGCCCAGAGCTGGAGGCGCCAGCGGTTGATAAGACTTCCAGATGGTAGTCTGTTCAGGTGGTCTCGAGAATTGACCGAAGTACAAAAGAGAAACAAGTCCCCGGATAAGCCGGCATCTGGCGGCACAAGCATCCCGTAGGTACGAAGCCTTGACGACCCCACCGAGCCCACACCCTGCGAAGCTTGAGACGACCCGGTTGTTGTATGACCACTGACCAGCATCCGACGACACTAGTAATGGCTTGTTCGGTCCATACGTGTTCGGTCCATATGTAATATGGACTGTTTGATTAGTCTATAGTCCATAGTCTATATAGCTTAGTCTATATCCATATAGACAGTCTATATGGACTAGTGTTATTAGCTCTGTTCTTACTAGTCGTAGTATATAAATTAGTAAAGGAGTACTAAGAAAAAGGACGTCGTCTAATTAGCTAGCTAAACTTCGGCTAAACGCGGATACACCCGTAATTTACTATACTTCCTCTTTCAACATCTTCTACGGGCTCTATCTTATCTTCTATACGCGACGATACTAGTACTAGACTATCTAGACGCGTAATATAGCGTCTATATTATCTATTCGACCTAATAACTCAATCTCTATCGTATCTATCGTATCTAATAGGCTAGAAACTAATACGCTAGCCGCCTTAACTACTACCTCCTCCTACCGTATTATTAAGAATAAAAAAGCTCCCTATCTAGTTTAGAGGTACTACCGTAAGGCTAGTCGCGGCGAGCTATAAGTAAAGGTATTAGGAAAGACTATACGAGCTATATAGTACTATAAATACGCTAGTTATAAGGATTATAATACCTTAAGTATAATTACTACGTAGAACTACCTTACGTCTTTTTACGACAAATAGTACGGCTAGCTACTACTCTTACGGACTACGTATAAGATCTAGAGTAATATAGAGTCCTTTATAATACTAGTTAAAGTAGCTCGAAGAGCTAGAGATAATACGCTCGTTAAAGACGCCTTAAAGACTATAGCTAATCTAGTTATAGTTAGATAGGCTATATTATAACTTATTATCTACTACGACCTTCCTCTTTCGTTCGTTAAGTAGCCTAAGACTTATACGCTTATTAACGCTATTAACTATTAAGCTATAGGCTATATCTAGTCCTCTTATTAAACTACTACTTCTCGAGTATCTACGACGTTCTAGCTAAGATAGTAGTAGCTATAACGCTAGTTATAATAGGTACTTAGTCTCGTCTATATTATAAGCGATACGTAGTACTTACCGAATAATAAGGAGCTCTAATCTATTACTACTTACTTCGTTAATAACGACGGTAAGCTATAGAAGGCTTTACTTAGTTTACTAGAGCTTACTACTAGCTATAGTAGTATTAAAGTTATACCTTACGTCCTTTAAGTACTTAAGTAGTATTAGATTAAAGAGCGTATTAGTTACGTTACTACTAATAATGCGACTACTAATAATACGCTATATATAGTACTTAGTAATTAGCTAAACGACTAGTAGCTAGTTAAGAAAAGACTACGGTATATTAGCTATATAATTAACCTCGTAGTATAGTCCTTCTAGTTTACTACCTTATAAGAGGCTATAGGGCTTATAAGTTAAGACCTTTTAATAGACGATAAGATAGACGCTCTAGATAGTAAACGTAGTTAGATATAATAACTAGCTCTATAGAAGATCCTTTACTTTATAACTACGCTCCGCTATAGTAATAGGCTCTTTAACGACTTTAAGAGGCTTACTAGTAAGGCTATCTAGAAGCTAGTTATTACTTAGTAGAATAGCTATTACTCTACCTTTAAAGACGCTATAGAGCTCCGTATTACTTATACTACCTTTATCTTAGACTACGAGTAACTTATCGATTATAAGCTCTCTATAGTTAACTAGTAGCTTATTAAGTAGATAATTACCTTCTTATAGCCGTTTAAATAGGTAACTAAGTAGTATAAAGGTAATTACGTTACGCTCGATAAGGTATAGGTTTATATAGACGTCCTCTATAGTTACTTTACTAAGGAGCGAGCTAAGTAGACGGCTATACGTAATAAGGCCTTCCTTAAAGTAATTATTATAAGCTAGTATACCTTTAATAAGTACTATAGCTAGATTAATTAGACTAGAGCCTATTTAGCTATAATATTACTTAATCTAACGCTTAAGAAGGGCTATCTTTTAGTAGCGTAGTAACGAGACTAGGTAAAGCCTAATATTAAACGAGTACGAGTAATTTAGCTAGCTCGTTATAAGAAGGAAGTAACTATAACGTAGTCTATAAACGTTATAGATACTACTAAAGCCCTTACTCCTTACGACGAGTTTATAAGTATAGTTATAGCTAAGTAATCTAGTCGTCGTAGCGCTATAACTAATAAGTTTAACCGCTTTATTAATAGACTAGCTAAAGCTATTTAGGGTAGTCCTTTATTATAGTAGTATTAGCCGTAGTAGCGGTTGTCTTATCTATAGCTATCTTTAATAGCGATAGACGTACTCTCTATACTAGTAATAAGTACTAAAAATAAGCGTATATTTAGTAGAGTACGGCGGATAATCTTATAGATACGAGCTCGGTTGTCTACGTTGTTAATTAAACGTCTTAAGTACTTAAAATACTAGTAAAAGAGTGGTCTAATAGGCGAGTAATTTATTAAGCTAATTAATAGCTAACTAGACGAGTAAATAGATAAAATACTAGACGACGAGACTAACATTTACTTAGAGAGGCTATAACGTCAAAACTAGTCTATATAGACAGGTCTATATCCATATACACCAATTAGAGCTCAGTCTATATAAGTCTATACCCATATGGACTAATTTAGTCCATACCAGTCCATACGACCGAACAAGCCATTACTGGACGACACGTCCTTCTCACCGGCTGTATCGGTTATGTGGATGTTTTCTCACGTGTCGGAGGCTTACAACCGAACAGATACCACGAGACGGCTGCCACGCGACCAACTCCAATTGGTTGGTACCATCGAAGATCGCCTCAAGATCATCTCCGCACCATCTTTGGTGACGCACCAAAAGTGTAACGGCCGGGGCGAACAGGGGTGTTCACGCCTCACAGGTCATAACCTGGGGCTATACTTTGTCACATTTCACGGCTTCCTTCTTTTGCACTTCCTGTCGATCTCTTGCCCATCTCCGCGTAAGACCATCATCAAAATCTACTTTGGAGCCACAGCATGCTTTCGTTTCTACAAACTTCCTCCCACACAATTGCCTGATCAAACTAATATCTCCGAGACAGTTTCGGCATATGTGCTGTGCAACGTCGACCTACTGGCATCAACATGTTCGGACGCAAAAGTGATAGTAGTAAAAGGTTCTATGGCCTTCGTGGCCTGCAACTGAACATTGCCATTGCTGTGATAGCCGGCACTGATTTTGCCCTCTTCGGGTACGACCAGGTCGGTCGTCCTTACTCGGAAGCACTATAAATGTGTACTAACAGCTTTACAGGGTGTGTTGGGAGGTCTACTTACCCTACCAGTGTTCCTGAAGCAGTTCCCAGAAGTGAACGTCAACAGCCCTCCTGCCGGATGGAGTGAGGGCAAGGCTTCGAATGTGCAAGGTTAGGACTGCAGTCAGAGAACAGTACGAGTATACCTCTGACTATAATTGTAGGCATCACTGTCGGTGGCTACACGCTGGGATGCTTCTTCGGCGCCGTCGCTACGATTTGGCTGGGTAACATGCTTGGTCGAAGGAAGACTATCTTCGTTGGGAGTGCGATCATGGTGGTTGGCGCCACTTTGCAATGCTCTTCCTTCAGCTTAGGTCAACTCATCGCCTCGAGATTGATCACAGGTTTCGGCAATGGCATGAACACATCGACGGTCCCAACCTGGCAATCTGAGACAAGCAAATCGCATCGTCGTGGCCAGATGGTGATGATCGAAGGCTCGTTGATCGTCTTTGGTGGTATGTATGCCCGAGTCTTCGTTATGGGAGAAGCTGACGATATGTCTAGTCATGATTAGCTACTGGATTGACCTTGGCTTTTCATTCTTGGAGCCATCTTCCGTTGCATGGAGATTCCCTATAGCGTGAGTTCGGCTACCACAATAATCCATCTAAATCACTGACGTGGATCTGGACCAGTTTCCAGATTGTGCTATGCCTGTTCATCCTTACATTCATCATGGGTCTGCCCGAATCTCCTCGCTGGTAAGTCATCTGCCCCAGTCAAACACTTTGCAGCCCTCTAATCGATCTCACAGGCTTGTGTTGAAGGGTCGTGACGATGAAGCGCTCACTGTGCTAGCCGCACTGTCTGATCTGCCCGAAGACGACCCAAAGATTCAGTCCGAGTTTCAGGCCGTCAAGGACGTCGCGTACGAAATGTCAAAGGGGGGCTTCCGGAACTGCTTCGATACCAACAAGAACCGCAATCTACATCGCACGATTCTCGCATACGTCAACCAGGTAAGTACTGATGGGTAAAAGGATACCCGTTGACAGTTGTCTGCGGGTCTCGCTGATTTAAGACACTGCTGACCCTTTTACCCTTCTATTCTGTAGATGTTCCAGCAGATTTCGGGTATCAACATCATCGTGAGTTTTGATCGGAGAGACTCGGTGTAAGACGTACTGACTTTGCAACTTAGACTTACTATGCGGCGACCTTGTTCCAAGACAGGATCGGACTATCTGGGTTTCTCAGTCGCTTACTTGCTGCTTGCAATGGAACAGAGTACTTCTTGGCCTCTTTTATTGCCATCTTCACGATCGAGAAGTTCGGTCGCCGTCAGTTGATGCTATTCGGTTCGGCAGGGCAGGCTGCGTCAATGGCAATTCTCGCTGCAACAACAGCAAACGCCGTTGGGGAGCATAAGACGACGTACGGAATCGTTGCTGCTGTTTTCTTATTCGTCTTCAACTCGTTCTTTGCTGTCGGTACGAAAATGATGGGCAAAACCCTACCTTGTCTCAGACAGTCGCTGACCCCTTTGCCCTTCTATCTGTAGGTTGGCTTGGAATGACCTGGTTGTATCCTGCCGAAATTACACCTCTTGCAATAAGGGCGCCCGCCAATGCTATATCGACTACCGCAAACTGGGTATGCTGGACAGGACCAAAGCATTCTAGATTGATGTGCTGACAGTCCTTCCTATAGATCTTCAATTTCATGGTCGTTATGGTGACACCACCAGCATTCAACGCCATAGGTTACAACACATACACAGTCTTCGCGTGTATCAACGCTTTCATGGTGCCATGCGTGTACTTGTGCGTCTCCTCATCCGAGTAAAATTTGGTAAACCATTGCTGACAGTTTTCCAGCTTCTACCCCGAAACCGCATACCGCAGCCTAGAAGAGATGGACGAGATCTTTCATGACGTGCATGGATTCAAAGGAGCCTTTACCGTGGTCAAAGTCGCCGCTAACAAGCCGCATCGCTTCGGGAAGAAAGGTGAACTTCTCATCAACTACGAAGATACTGAAGCGTATCAACGACGAAGGAGCTCTGTCGCCGCTCAGGGTGCGCCCGAGGCCGATAAGATCAACGGTGGTGCTCATCACGATGAAGAGAAGTCTACCGGCTCGCACTAAGTTGGAGAAGTGGGTGAGGCAAAGAACGTTTGGTCTAGTAAATGCTGATAGCCTCATCATTACCTCTACCACTACGACCACTGGATAACAGGCTTGACTACAGTACCCTCGTGCAAGTCGTGCAGAGCTTTCTCGAAGTCTTTGTAGTCGTACACTTTGACAATCTTGTCGACAGGAAAGTCGCCCGCCCTTTGCATTTCGACCAACTTAGGAATGAACTCGGGAGGTACAGAGTCCCCTTCTCGGACACCAACATAACTTTTGCTGTAAAGCAGCCATTGTAACGGATCGATGGATACCTTGGAGCCTGTTGGGGTCACACCAACTGTTGCAGTCTTGCCGAACATCCCTAGATGAGAGTACCAATACGTCAGCAGCCAGGTACGATACCCTCCGCGTCTTCTTGCTTACCTGTCGAATTCAATGCATCTGCACACCAGATCAGCAACGTCCCGAATAAGAGGCCCTTCTATACCCATTGGTGCCTACCTTCGATAACCTTCGGCACACCAGTACAGTCAACCTACAGACCGGAGGGCAGAATGGTCAGTGAACGTCTTAGACAGTTCAGGGTTTTGCCAATCATTTTCTGTACCGCGAAGTCCGCACCAATGCCACCTGTGATCTCTTTGATCTTCGCAACGACGTCCGATGTCTCCCTACCATTGATTACATCTGTCGCTCCAAGCTCCATCGCCAACGGGAACTTCGAGGCTTGGATGTCAACAGCAATAATCTGTTTTGCTTTCAGATATTTGGCCCCCATGAGTGCAGTCAAACCGACAGTCCCAAGGCCAAAGATTACAATCGAGCTCTCGGATGAAGGCTTCAAGACGTTCATAACAGTACCGGCACCTAATCGACTTCGTAAGCATATGACCCGTTCTTCAACGAGGAGAACGAACCTGTCTGATAACCACAGCCCATGGAAGCAAAGATCGCAGCTTGCTCTGGTGGATATGGAAACTTGACAATGCATGTCTCTTGCACGAAACTCATCTTACTGAAGCTGGACTGCCCGAAGAAATGCGTACGAAGGCTGTCGCCGGTCTTGCTAAGTTTCCCAGCCGTAGAACCATCCGGCCTCGTACCGAAGAGGTGTAGTCGTGTGCCTTCTGTGCAATTGGCTGGGTGTCCCGTCTTGCAAAACTTGCACTCCTGGCAGTAGTTGATCGAAAGTAAGACAAAATCGCCGACTTTAAGGTCCTTGTTCTGCACGCCTTTGCCGATTGCCATGATCGTTCCCGCTCCCTCATGGCCGAAGACTGCTGGATATTTGCACAATTCTATCTCGCCTTGTTGCATGATCAGGTCCTGTGGAATGTGAGTTCATTGTAGTCGGACCTGATGGCTGATCGGCTGTCAACGACCTACGGTATGGCATATGCCCGAGTACTTCATGTCTACAAGGACTTCATTGTCTTGGATGTCGTCGAGAACAATCGTCTCCAGCTTGAAGTCCTCCTTCGGCCCGTGAACGACATAGGCAATAGTTTCGATGTTAGTTGGAAGTTCTGCCATTGTGACAATATCGATAAGTTGTGCGATCCAGTAACCAAATTCAACTTCACTTCGATCAGAGAGAATCGGATACGGGAACACTTGAAACTGACGTAAAGTACTTACTGAACCAGGAGATCAATCGAGGAAGCCCGAGGTCTAGTAGAGCTAAGCTTCATTAGCAGATGGAGGCAAACTCATGTAGCAAAACATCAGAAGTTCTTCAGCGTGCACTCATCGTTCCTTCGTGTACGACGAGCACTCTGAATACTCGTCTTTCTATTCTGTATATACCGATTGTGTATCTCTGATCGTCAGTGTCGGGTGTTCATATACGAGTGGTTATGCCATCCATCGCCATCCAACCACACGCCCCGCCATGGAGACCCCGCACATATTCCGCCTACTTTGTCTAACGTCACTTGAAAGGGTTCGGAAGCGATAGTGAACATGGCCAATTTTGTGCGGTCTGAATGTCCTGCGGTGTTTGGTGCTGAGGCCATTAACCGACTCAGTCGCTGGATCCTTCCCAGAATACGTCGTGTTACCAACTCAGGTCGCTGATGGAGGATTATCTCCGGATATTCCCTGACATTAGTCCCTGCCCGATTGCGCGAATGTTCGATACGCGATTGCCATAGCTAGCCTGAGCAAGCGATATGGTCTTCTCGTCCAGGCTAAAGACTGTATATGCTGACCTGAGGAACGGATCTCCAAGCACATTGGCGGTCGCGGTACCCTTTGCCAAAGCGAAGACGCAGAGCTCTTGGCCATTGTGAAGATACGGCTTCGAGCTATCAGACACTCCTTCGTACACATGGACGACAAGGTTGGAGTATGGGATCTGGATGTGAGCGGTCTCGAAACCTTTTGTGCCCGTGAGATCCAACGTCAGATACGCATCGAGATCGGCGTCTCTGCATAGCACCGCGCTGGTGTATCTGTGCTTTAATACGAGGGGTAGAGTATCGATGATCTGGTCGTAGACAGAGGGAGGTAGACTCAGCGCTGAAGCGCCGGAGTCGAGTGTGGCGGTACTGGCGAAGCCGCGTGGAGAAAGCTCGGTAATTGTGCCGTTCACTGTGCTTGACACCGAAGTCAAGATGAGATCTTGACCTGCGTACCTCCCGTATGTCCAGCTGGTAGGATTGAGATCCTTCTGTATGGACAAAGTTACTAGCTCTCCAGAAAACTTGGTAAGATCTAGGCCGCCGAACAAAATGGTGCCTGACTGCGACGCAACGTCGTGGAGATGGAGGCTGTACGATCGCGACTTGATATAGCCTGCTTCATACAAGGAGTCCAAGACTGTTGGCGTGGTGTAGTTGACCTTGCAGCTTCGAGGGCCTGACGCACATATTGAAGCTTCCTGGCCACGAAAGCTCAAACCCATGATGCCGTACTGCGGTCCAGGACCACCTTCGAAGCCAGGAGATACTTCGAGCTCATCAGCAACTGCGAATATGTGGTCGTGAAGAGTCGTTGATCCTAGTCGTACAGTGTCTTGTACATAAGTGCCATTAGCCGTAGATCCGTCGAGATAAGCTGTATGGAAAGCTGCTCGTTGATTGGGGTTTCTGAGCGTCGAAGAGTCGTTCTTTAGGACTGCAGCAGTGTCAGTGTGCATTTGATCAAGGAGCTTAGGCTTGTTACGTACAGCGTCCACCCGGACAATTGTGGTTCAGACATCTCGCAGCCTCAGCGCTGGGTATGAAAAGGTCGCTACTTCCCGTGTCTAAGAGCACTTGAAGTTGCTGAGGGGGTGTGCCAACTTCGATGTCGAGAAAGTAGCCGCCCGAGAAGATCCACTTGTCGTTGAGATCGAGGTCCGACAGCAAAGTAGAACTGCGTTTGCGATTCGATAGGTTTCCGAAGGTGCTCTCCTGATAGTGTCTGCGCTGGATATCGAATATCACCACAGCCTCGTCAGATATGATGCCCCTCGCAAGGACAGAACGAAGAGCAGCTGGAAGACCGAGTAGCGTAACGAGCGTGGCTTTCATTATAGCGATCGACTGAAGGAATGTGGGTGGAGAGCGCAGTGAGACAGAGAGAGATTCAGAGTAACGAAAGAAAGTGCCAGCAGAGTCTTCTCCATCCCAGCATTGAACCAAGACGAGAAGAATAGAAAAGTGGATCGAAGTCGTGAAACAGACTGTGCCAGAGCCAAAGCAGCTCACATGTGCTGGCATTAGAAGCCAACTTCAGTATTCCCTCGCCGCCACCATGGTAAAATATGCTGCTCTTCTCCTCCCTGGGCTCGTCGGCAGACATGGCTGCGCACGTAACACGCCTTTCTGGGCCTCTTGTTAAGGCTTGCGGGTTGACAACGGCTGCACCTGGTAACGCGTTTGGTTGTCCAGAATAGCTCTCGTGCACGTGGAGATATGCAAGCATCCAATCAACTCGGTAGAGATGTGAGACGAACTCCGCATTGTCGAGAAGCAGAGCGATAAGGTACAATGCGTGTCGAGGAAAGAAACGTGGTTGTTTAGACGTCGTAGCACCTGCCAAGTTTCCAGTGCAGCCGCCTAAAGAAGTTAGTCACTTACCGTTTGTGGCGTCGGTTGAAAGGCTAAATTTCAAACTTCACCTTGGGCAGTTGCTTACATATTGGAAGCAATCGATATGTTGTATAAGTGTGTCAACATCTGTTACCTAGGTCATGACTCCGACCGCTCTTACGTATAGTCCTGCGGTGATTGGATGGGGTTTCCAAGATCTTCGTATCTCGATGAAAATCGATGCAATGCAACAGATGGGATGGTATCGGTTGGAACAACGACTCTACGAAATGGTGGGATTTCATCTTGCGGTCTACTTTGACGTTGGCATCCACGAATGTGAGTCAAGTCTGCTGCCTTCTGCGCACGTCACCTGCCTTTGCATTTATGCTGGGTTTGAGCACGTTTCCTATAATTCCGTGGGTAATGCCGCGGGCTTCTGTTTCTCGCAAACACTCCCAGAAAGATTTTCCGAATTCAAGCTTCCGAAGTCGATTATATAACCGTGATCTCCTACTCGCCCTGATGAGACAGCCAAGCATGAGAACTTCTCGACTTTCCACCGTCTGCATCTTGACTTTCGACACGGGCCTCCTCATCCTTCTTCTCTTCCAACATCATGGCCTTCCTTCCCGAGCCGGTTGTCTTTGACGACGTCTCCCAGCGAGTCAAAGACTCTTACCGAGGTATGTCCTGGGTCCGAACAATCTTCCTCCGGTCGCGCCTCGGAGACGATGTCTGCAACCAGAATTACGCCGGCAGCGGCACACACGACGACCCTTATATCGTCGATTACCTGCACGACGACCGCCAAGACGCCATGAGCTTTTCCATGAGGCGGAAGTGGGCTATTGCTATTCTTTACGCTCTGTCCACATTTTCGGTGGCCTTTGCTAGCTCGGTGTACGCCAGCGGCATCCAAGGCGTCATGCAGCGCTTTGACGTGTCCGCTGAGGTGGCCACGCTGGGCTTGTCGCTCTTCGTGTTAGGGTTTGCACTGGGACCGTTGATCTGGGCGCCTCTGTCGGAGGTATATGGCCGCAAGTCAATCTTTGTGATTTCGTTCATGGCGTACACCGCGTTTAGCGTGGCCGCGGCATGCGCGCCGAACATCACGGCCTTGCTTGTTCTTCGGTTCTTTGCGAGCGCGTTTGGCTCGTCGTCGATGACGAATACCGGAGGCGTCATCTCCGACATGTTCAGCAAGGCGGAGCGTGGACTGGCGACGGGAATGTTTGTGACGGCTCCATTCCTGGGGCCTGCTCTTGGTAGGTGGTGAATGTCCTTCTTCCGTGCTGGCATGTCGTCGCCCTTGTACACTTGCTGATTCTTATCGATTTCCTTTCTAGGGCCCATTGCAGGTGGCTTCCTTAACGAGACCCAGGGCTGGCGCTGGCTGCTTGGTCTGACCGCCATAATGGGTGGTGTCACTTGCATTGCCACGACATTGGCCATCCCTGAAACGTACGCACCCTTCATATTGCGGCATCGAGCCAAGGCCCTCTCCGGGATGACAGGAAGCGTATATATGTCTCGGATCGATGCAGGAAAGCCGCCCAAGACACTCACGCAGCAGCTCTCGGTCTCTCTCACGCGCCCATGGGTCCTTCTGTTCCTCGAACCCATCGTCCTGCTGGCGTCGCTATACATCGCTATCGTCTACGGCACACTGTACATGTTCTTTGCTGGGTTCCCCATCGTCTTCCAAGGCGCTCGAGGCTGGAGCCAGGGAATTGCCGGCCTTCCGTTTATCGGTGTTGCCTTTGGTGTATGCCTTGCCACGCTGGCAGCTGGTCTTGATAACAAGCGCTACGCCCGTCTGTGCGCCGCCGCCGAGGCAGGTGGGTGCGCGGTCGAGCCAGAAACCAGACTGCGTACTGCCATGGTAGGCTCAATTGTTCTTCCGATTGGGCTGTTCCTGTTTGCATGGTAAGTTACTGGAGCCAGAATCCATCCCCTCGCTAGATCGTGTGAGACACCTCGTGAGACATGAGCTGATTATAGTTCCGTGTTCCAACAGGACAACGTATCCGTCGGTACCGTGGATCGTACCAACCATCGGGGCCACATTGTTCTCTTGTGGATTCGTCATGGTCTTCATCTCTCTGATGGGCTACCTGATCGACTCATGTAGATTTGGACTCTTGAGACAATGCAGATGCACACGCTCACCTTGTACAGATACCGTCTATGCAGCTTCGGTACTGGCGGCGAACTCGTTGCTCCGGTCCTTGTTCGGCACAGCGTTCCCGCTATTCACCACCCAGGTAAGAACTGATAGGCAAAAGGGTACACGTTGACAGTTGTCTGCGGGTCTTACTGATTTAAGACACTGCTAATCCTTTTGCCCTTCTGTTCTGTAGATGTACGCAACGCTCGGAGATCAATGGGCGAGCGCGATACCTGCCTTCCTGGTGCTTGGGTGCGTGCCTTTCCCATTTCTGTTCTACAGATATGGCCCGCAGATACGTTCCAAGTGCAAGTATGCTTCCGAGGCAGCGATTGTGCTAGAGAAGATGCGTCGTCGACACGTTGTCGTGGTTGCAGGTGAGCAAGTAGGGCCAGGGAAAGAAGCCGAAGGAGTGGTTTAGTGGAGGCCGGTCCCGATTTTTGAAATAGAATTCGCTTTACGTTACATGTAAGAGCGCGCTGGCATGAGAGCTGTAAATGGAGAGGAATCTGGTTTTCAAGAACGACCAGCGAAATCCAGTTGCTCGATCTGCCACAAGAAATCAAAGTCTAGGAAGTCCAGGCCTAACGGTGGATCATACACATACTGCTCCGACTGAGAAGAAACGACGTTGATCTGCGGGTGCAGCGAGGAGTACGCATCTGCCATGCTGTTGTTCTGTGACAGCTGCGCAGGTATTTGGCCAAGATTGGTGGGCGGGACCCAATAAACATTCTTCTTTGCAACAATGTCCTCAAAAACCGGCAGCGCTCTTTTCAGGGCGGGTATTTCTTTTCCCTGGGTGAGAACAAGCATTGTCTGACTGATCGATATCCGAGCCATGGAACGGACGAGATCTGTCTCGCCAGGGTCGAGGGCTGATTCGATATGGAGAGCAAGCAGCGCAGGCATGGTGGTCACGCTGATAAGGCGGTTATTAGTTCCGTTGGTGCGTTCTTCAGACCATGACCGAGAAACGGTGAGATGGGGAAGGAATGGAAGGCACGTACAAAGAAATGGGAAAGTCTTGAAGGGTGCCACTTGTCAGCACCCTCATGGCAATCGTGTCCAGCTCCAGGATGGCGGACCGAAGCCGCTGTTTAGCCCACTCGCTCCAGTCCGGATGTCGGGAATGTTGTCGTCGTATCCGACGACATAAGATACACTCGTACCTGTAGCTCATAGCTTGCATGGTCAAATAGTATACGTCAGTTCCAGTGTTGCCAACTACGTGCATCTTAGAAGCGAGAGACTTGCGCCATGCATCGAGTGGGTCCATCAGTTGGCGAGGGTCCTGCCGTGGCTTGTTTGTCACAATGGATAACAACTCTCCGACTAAATAGAGTTAGTCACACTTGTGGTATCAGTCACACATTGGAAAAGAAAGAGAGAGGAACAGAGAGTAGAATAGAGCCAACACGCACATATTCGAGACAACTCGCAATGGACAACAGGCGAGGCTTTTTGCTGAGGCGTAAGCGCCGATAGCAGGCCGGATGATGCTCCCGAGCAATCCTCCGCATCCCAATCGTCTTCCGTCCTAGGCTTGACCGAAGAGGTGCTTTCCAGTAGTCGCGAGTGTCTAGTATCGATGAAGATGTGGAAAATGTCTAAGAACTACGTATCTAGTGTAAGCATCAAGAGAACATGGTGACGAAAGAGGGACGTACGTAGAGAGCCCACCAGATCCTTCGGTACAACTTCAAGACTTTGGGTGGTTTGTCTTCTCGAATACATCTATTGGCGAGTCAGTAGATTAGTACACGCATTAGATGATCCAGGTACCACAGTTAGGGAGGGAACGAACGTATTGCGTACGTCGAGCTTGATAGCAAGACGGATGGCGTTGTGGAACCAGTAGCCAAAATCCCGGTCGGTCGGGTGGTCGAGGATCACCATGCACAAGATAATGGATCCCTGCAGCAGCAATAACGTACCATCTTCGACGGCAAAACCATGGAGCAGCCTAGCTTTGGTGAAGAACGACTCTTGTGCGGCCGAGCGACTGGCAAAGCCGCAGGTGGATAGCTCATCGGCTGGCGCATGGAGACTGGCTGGTATCAATAGGGCGCAGAGTAGGAATAAGGAGCAGTCGCCGGATTGGTAGCCGCGAATGAAGTCAACTCTGTTGATCACAGGAGCGAAAGGGTAGACGTGGTCGAAGTATGTCTTGACGAGGGTATCTCTGTTGTTTATGTTTGTCAGCAGAGACCCAGAGAGGATGGAGAACGGAGTGTGGTCTCACAAAAGGTGCGGAGGCGGTAAATCGAAGACACCTTTCTTGACAAGATATTCACTATCAATGTCGTCTGATAGCTTAGCCCATGTACAGTTCCGGGGAGTAAGATTATCTTCTGACCTTGAATGGTAGGGAGTGTTGGAAAGGGCGTGATGTCGACTGGATCTTCTACTTCCTTCCACGGCGTGGTTTAGGATGTTGAGGTAGAGCAGATCTGGCTCAGTGCGACGTGGGCTCTGGCAATCCAAGACATCGGCAGTGGAAGGTTGTTCCGGTTGTCTTGACGGGTTATCTGCTGGGCTACTGTTCGATGTAGCATGTACTCCTTTCCTCCAAGCCCATTCAGTGTCAGCATGCACCGAATGAACCATAAATCAGGAGCCAACTGATCCAGGATCAACTAACCTGGTCCGAACCTTACGAACTGGCAGTGCACAGTCCTCGACGCACTGCCTGCTGGTACAACTGCTGCATGGGAGGCCAGTCACGGCGGCATCGCACTTGACTTTGCGCGCACGGCAGGGCACACATGTCTTGTTGACTTTGCGGGCTCGTTTCCTGGTTGCTCCCGCTCTCTGTGACTCGCTATCAGAAGCAGAAGCATCCATCGAAGGGGGCAAGGGCGGTTATTGTAGATTGCAATAGCTTGGATGAGCAAGGCATAAAAGGGCTTACGGCATTTTCTTTTATGATTCGAGATCTCGGCGATTCAACTTCAGGTCAGCCCGGAAATATGTATATTGCCGAGGACGCCAGTGATGGCTTTGGGAGCAGATGAGATTGACGAGAAGTTCGAGCTGCCAGCGAGCGCCGCAGGCCTAGACGAGGTCTGAATCCTGTGTATAGGATAGAAGCAACGGCTTTCTCTTTTAGCTGTCCTTTCATCGCGCCCCCTCCAGCTATCAGGAGTTACGCTGCGGTAGGCAAGGAGAAAGAAGACGTGAAGAGAGTGGAGAGTGGAGAGACGTGCATAGAAAGTTATGCAGGCTGGACACGCACAGACCATCGCGTTATGAAAGTCCATTTCGACAACACCTCATCGTAGAACTTCATAAAGCACAACTAACTTCCAACATCTCATGCCTCCACCCCTAGAAGCCCTCTCCCCATCCTCTCTCATCTTTCCCTCAGCTTCTACATCCATCTCCAGCACCCTGCACTTTCTCACGCGCTCCAACCTCACAATCACAAACCGCATCCGCTCCATACAGCATGATGCCGAGTTCGTCGCACACATAGCCTCGTTCTATCAGCTCCCGCTCGTTGCAAATGAGCGGTGCGGGAGCTGGTACATCCCTTCCTCTAACAACCCTCGCTCCCTTACGGTCGGGCCCTCGGGTAAACCCTCGGGCGGCAAAGCAGGAAGTGCCTACTTCAAGTCTACAGACGGACATCACGGGCAATGGAGCTTCAGCCTCCGTCGCCTGAACTTACTGGTGTTGGACGTTATCTGTGGAAGTGAGAGGGGAGGGTAAGGCAAGCGATGTCTTTCTATCCTTCTAAGTTCTATGAGTCTAGATCCTGACGATTTCGCTCAGATGCATCATCGTCGACTCTACCAGGCGCGGAAAGAGTATGCCCGACGCTCTCTCAAAGACCGTGCCGATCTGGGTGGCGGTACTTGACCGTCTCTTGTTCCCGGATGAAGTCGCAAGCCACCCCCTCCAGACGCCAGAGGATGTCGTGAGCAGGTCTGAGCACACGCAGATTGAGCTGCGGCTTCCGACGTTCGTTTCTGAGCTGCGTAGCCTGGACCTCGATGTCGATATGCTGCGCTCGAAGCTCAACGGCGAGCCGATTGAGATAGAGTGGGTGACGCCTGATAGCATCGTGCTATCGCCTCCGGAAGACCACGCCAACAGGAACCTAATTGTGCTGTGCACCGCCTCTGGACGCACGATTTCCGGCAGACCCGAGACGTTCGACTACGTCCAAGGAGCAGCTGATGATAGCGAGAGCTGGGCACGAGGTCTGACACCACCATTGTTCTGGGCGCACATCGAGCAACTATCGAAGACATCCGAAGACGAACTGCCAGCGATGATCGAAGGCCTGGTCCGCGCACGCAAAGCATCGGAAGTAGTCCACAAGCCGGTGTTGATCCAGCCGACGCGCAATATCTGGATCGGCGACCATGCTGCGACGCATACGCTCCATGATGACTTCGATGTTATCGTTTCATGCTCCGAACAGCCCGATGACGTTCTAGTCGAGGAGCTGAAGGACAAGTATATCCATCTCCCCTGCGCCACTGGGAAGGTAGGCAGTCGAGAGCTGCGCCTGGCACTCCCGAAGCTTCTTCCACTCATCGAGAGCCTCGAACCAGACATCCAAGTGCTCATCACATGCCACACTGGGCGTGACCTTTCCGTGGGCGCAGCACTGGCCCTCATCTGCCTCTGCTGCGACAACGATGGCAGGCTCCGACCTGCGGAAAATCCTCCACCTTCGCTGAGCAAGACACTGATCAAGCACCGCCTAAGCTGGATCATGGTCTCCATGCCCGACGCCGCACCCAGTCGCGCAACACTCCAAAGCGTCAATGCCTTCCTATTCGGCTGAAAACCAAACAACCCTTCCACCTTTCAATCCTCCTCCCCTCCCTCCTGATCCAACCACTTACTCATATAAACCCCATCCAACCAATACCCCAACCGTACATAATACCCCCTGACCCCCACTCCCGAAATCACAGCAATCTTCGCACTCCCATGCTCCTCCCTCGCAATCCTTTCCGCCTCCTCCATCAACAACGTCCCGAACCCCTGGTGCTGACTCTTCCCCTTCACCCTCTCATGAATCGGCACCGCGGACCCATAAACATGCAACTCCCGCACCAAACTCGTCGTCTGCCCAATCAGCTCCGGACGGTACGTGTATTTCTCCGTGCACTTCCTGAGCCGCAGCAGGGCGATCAAAATATCCTGTTTCGGGTCCTCATACGCCAAAAACGTCTCCCAGCCGCCGTTAGCCACGTAGTCCCGTCGCACGAGCTCGACCTGCGAGGGCAGGATCTTGTGCTTGACTTCGTTGATGCCGACTTCCCGCGTGCGGACGTCGCGGCAGGTGGTGCCAAAGTCTTTCATGCGGGCCAGCGCCAGTTCGCGGAGGTTGCCGTTTTCGACGCCGGAGGTTACGAGGGGCATCGGGATATCGCGCTGCACACGGTAGATCCGCGTCCAAGGCGGGATGAGCGCCAAGATCCGCGCGACGAGGTCGATGAGCGTGTTGGGGGTGTAGTTTTGGTAGCGTCCTGTGCGCCAGAGCTCGTAGAGTCCAGTCCCGCGGATCACGAGGGTGGGGTAGATTTTGAGGCCGTCGGTGCGGAAGGCGGGGTTGGAGAAGTACTCCTGGAATTGGAAGAGGTCGCGCTCAAGGCCGACGTTGGGCAGGTCGGGCATCATGTGCGAGACGACTTTGAAGCCGGCGTCCTTGGCCATGGCGAAGGTCTCGCAGACGGCGCGGACGGTGTGCCCGCGGTTAGTGTCGCGGGCGACGTCTTCGTAGAGGGATTGCACGCCGATTTCGAGGCGGGTGCAGCCGTAGCGGAGCATGTCTGTTAGGTGCGGGGGGAGGCAGTAGTCCGGACGGGTTTCGATGGTGATGCCGATGCATTTTGTTGTGCTCTGCTCGCCTGCTGTGACGGCTTCGTCGACGTTGGAAGTTTGGTAGCCGGACAGGGCATTGTGGAGTTGGGCGATGAACTCTTCGCGGTACTTTGGGGAGAGGGACATGAAGGTGCCGCCCATGATGATGTACTCGACTTTGTCGACGCTGTGGCCGAGACTGCGGATTTGGTCTACGCGGCCGCGGGCTTGTTCGAAGGGGTCGTAGCGGGCGCGGATTGCTCGCATGCTTGTGGGTTCGTAGCCGGTGTAGCTTTGGGTGCTGTATTCGAAGTCGCTGTCTGGTCCTCCGGGACAGTAGACGCAGATATTGCCTGTGTATGCGATATGCGGACATCGATGCGGTTTGCACATGACGGCTACCACCGCTATCCCACTGGCACTCCGTATAGGCTTCGCAATGAGCTTGGGTAGGATGTACTTTTTATACTGCTCTGGTACTGCAGCGATGATGTCTACTAGTGGCGGTTGACGAGAGAGGAAGTGCTTCTTCGCGATTTGACTCCGTAGGCTGTTGAGGTTGATGTCTCTTCTCTTTCCGCCATCTTGCTGGGACTGCTCGTAGTCGTCGACCAGCACCTTGCTCACGTCGGCGCAGGCTCGCATGTATCGTTCATTTTCTGGTGCCAGTTTGTTGAGCTTCTCTGCGCCGAGACGCTTCTTCTTCGTCGTGGTTTCCGTCATGGTCGCCATGTTGGCGGTGGTAATGGCTTAATAGCCTGGTGAGTGTGGTGTGGAAAAGTACAAAAGGGACAGATATATGAGTTGTATCTACACCCCACTATTAAGCATTTTCACATGCTCTTCCCCCATTGAGCGAAGCAAGCAAGCACGGACTTCAAGCTTCTACCTCCTCCGCCATTGAAACATCTACCACCACCTCCAACATCAGTTCTTCTCCCCCGCCCTCCTCAACTATGGCCCCACCCAAACGCGCCGCAGAAGACTTCAACCGCACCGCAAAGAAACCCCGCTTCGACGCCCGCAACCCATCTACGCTCGCCCCGGACGAACCAGAAGAAGACCTCATCCTCGACGCCGACATCATCGGCAAAAGCGGCGCACAGCTCAAACGGAACGCGGTCAACATAGACGGCTACGACTCGGACTCCGATAATGATAACTTTAACGAGCGGGCCGCGGAGCGCGAGCGGAGCAAGAAGGGTGCAGGTGCAGGGAGTAAAGATGAAGAGGACGACATGTTCGCTGATCTCGAAGAAGCGGACGGGGACGAAGATGAGGACGTAGCGGCGGCAGGGAAGAAGAGTAAGAAGGATGTGCGGTTCTTGGAGCAGGGGCAGGTGGAGGGGGAGGTGCTGGGGAGTACGTCTGGTGGGCACGTGAGCGCGGAGGTGCTCCGAGGAAGGGAGGGGAAGAAGAGGCAGGAGAAGCAGGCTGAGGAGTCAGAGTCCAGTTCTGGCGAGGAGGAGGATCGAGATCAGTTGCCGGAGGAGATGGAGGATGAGCTTGCGGCAGAAATCGGCGCGGGCGGGAAGAAGAAACATGCGCCGCGGTTAGACGCTTTCAATTTGCGGGAGGAAGAGGAGGAGGGACGGTACGATGAAGCGGGGAATTTTGTGCGGAAGGCTATGGATCCGGACGCGGTGAATGATAGTTGGTTAGACGGGCTCACTCGGAAGGACATGAAACGCGCACGCGAGGCGCAAGAAAAGCGCGACGAGGAGCTTCGCCGAAAGGCGGCTGAAGACGACGCACAGCTTACGTCTGATCTGCTGTCGACGTTGATATCGCATCTCGAAACCGGCGAGACGGCGCTGGAGGCGCTACAACGTCTAAATAAGAACAAACCAGCAGCGTCTAAAGAAGCCAAAGTTCCCAAATGGAAACAAAAGAAACTCAAGAAGACTGACGCGATGGATGTCGATGCGACCAGCGGGAGCACCAGCGGTGGCGCCAACGGAGACGCCCAGATTGACCCAGCCGAACTCCTACGCCGCACGGCAGTAGATGCCATCACCGGCGCCGCCGACGCGATCTACGGCCGCGACCAGCACGACATCTACGATACGGAGCGTGAGATTCTCCTACGACAATACCGGCGGGAGACAGGCGAAGACTGGAAACCTACAGCCCCGCCGGAAGCAGCTGGTGGTGCAGAGTGGGAGTTCCGCTGGAGCGAGGGCGGAGATCTGCACGGGCCGTATGACGAGGCGACTATGAGGGCGTGGAGGGAGGCAGGCTACTTCGCCGAAGGAGTGGAGTTCCGGCGAATTGGTGCTGGAGGCGAGTGGTCGAGGATGTTGGACCCACGATAGCTTGTCCAGAATATATGGCAGGCACCGCCATAAGACAGTGAAAGCGCTTATCAGCAGTAACGATTTGTAGCTCAGTGGGCACACGGTCACAACTCAGTCCATTACCAAACCCCAACTACCTTACTACACGTAGTCGACGGTCATTTTCTCTACCCATCGTCTTCGCATCTCATCACATGCCTCATACTCATTTCCATCCTGTCCAATCCCTCATCCGCTCCTTTTCCGTCGTCCATGCCACGCAGCGAAAAAGCCAAGACAAGCACCCCGCAATGTCCAAATGCAAAGTACAGTACACTATCGTTGTCGCGGACGAGCCGGAGAAGACCGACTTTAGCACTCTCGGCGACATCGACGTTATGCTTGACTACGTTTACGGCCCTCTAGTAGTACATCTTTTTAACTCACTGCCATCGCACCGGCCTATTCAATACGTGCATATTAGAGGACTCGGTAGGCTCGACGTCGATCTTCCTAGGGCTATACTTAGGTCGAAGAACCTTACGATTCGTAGGAGTAGACCTAGGGCTTAGAGCATGTAGGAGGTGGCGAAGACGTTGCCGGATATGCTTAAGGCGCTGAAGAATGTGCCGGAGCAGCCGGTGAGGGGGGTGAAGCTAGCGGATGTTAAGACGGAATGGGAGGGGAGGGGTGGGGAGAGGTTGGTGTTTGTTCCGTGAAGCGTGAATGTGTAGGGGTTGGCGTTGGCGTTGATATGCGGGATAGAGCAGTAGGCACCATTACACTTTTATCTCTACATTCCCACAGCTGGCTGTTCTTGATATTGGTCTTGCTAGGGTCTTTGAGCACTGCCAACAATCGAATCTTGGTTACTATTTACAATAAGTAGTATCTGCATTAGAAATACAAGCGTAGAGTCGGCGCTCCTACTTCTTGCCCTTCCTCCGGCTCCAAAACCTGCTCGCCGACATGAAGAACTCATCTGCCGCTGTCCCAGAGCCTTTGGATTTCGACTCCGGCAGATTGATGTCCCACTCCTGTGTCTGACCCGCTATTGGGCCGACGATGCACCTGGTCTGCGTCTTGACTTCAGGCGTTATCATGGCCACTTTGTGTCCCGTCATGATGTGCATCAGGAGATGGTCAAGTTTGTCGTAGGATGCTGTGATTTGGTTTTGTGCTGCGCAGAGGATGCAGCCGTAGCTGTAGTTCTCTGGAGTGTCTCTGTTCAACAGCGTCAGTGAGCGCTCAGCTCGTACTGCGGAACGGAAGTTACTGACAAGGAGGTTTCCACACGCTGATGGGATTTGGCGAGGAAGAGCCACCGGTAGCGGATATTGTGCTTCTGGTTGAAAAGGATGTAGTCAGGGAGGGTATCAGCGTTCGGAGCCTTTGATTGGAAAGAACAGGCCGAGCATCGCCAATGGAGTATGGGTACTTTCAGGCTGGGCGTCAGGAGGACCTGAAGGCCGTCTGTTGGCTGTGTGCATCCCACAGTCAGCGCTGTTCATATACACGAGCGAAATTTAGTAGACACATACTGCTTTCCGTATCTGCCATGCACCCTTGCAGAACCCTATTGAAAGCGAAGTTAGAATCACCCCTGTCATGCCTCACATGTCTCGCGCCAGCCAGCTGCTGCATCTAAGACTAAGGCAGAGGTAAGTACTTAGCAGCCGAGTTTACCTTAAAGGCAAGTTCGGCTACAAGGCTCGCGTACCTCAAGTCTTAGACATAGCAGCGATGGGGTTAGGAAGGGGGGGATCTAGGACCGGAAACATACCATGATACCGATTGTGCATTGCCGGGCGTGCAAGTGGCAGCCATGCATTCTCTTGCCCTTTAGGCACAGCGCTCAGTCGATCCTGGTAATCTGCCTGCGTAAGTGAAGCTGAGAACTTCTCGTTGGTCAAGTCGGCCACAGGCCGCATTTTCTCCCTGAATTGTGGATCGAGGCTGTTCCTCATCGCTTCCGGCGCCTCTAGTGCTGCGGCGACAATTTTGAACTTCTCTGCACGCGGTGAAGGCAACATCTCGCACGCTTCCGTTTTGTCGGTGGAGTGGGAGAGGATAGACATTTGATCGACTTCTATCTCCTTGTGATGGCTTGCGGCGTCGGGTCCTGGCTCTGTGAGGTGCGGCGTGGCTTGTTGACGGATTGTGTCAGAAGGCATGGGGTCGGCTGTCGGTTCCGGTGGCGATGCATTGCGGGTGTCGAATGCGAACGACCCATCATCGATGATGAAACTCATTGGAGCAGGATGACTCTTGAGAGGCTGAGGAGACCCATCATCGATAACAAAACTCATTTGAGCAGGATAGCTCTCGAGAGGCTGGTAATGCCTCTCGGCATCTGCTTGCGAGGTCGCTGCCTGGTCTGGTTTTCGTAAATTCTGCACCGGTTGAGGCTCCCGCCATTGCTTCACTTCCAGGGCGAGATTTGGTGAATACACCTGTCCTGTTCGTGACTCCGCCCTCTGCCAGTGCTCGGAGTTCCCAGCAACGTCGTTCTCTCCTCGCGCTGAGAGTTTGCGCATGTTCTCCTCTTCATGCGCGTGTGGTGTCCTTGGACTGAATTCGGAGCACGATGGGGCAGTCCCCTCTATGAAAGGAGAGGCCTGCTCTCGCAGCGCAATCTGACTTACTGAAACTGATCTTGATCCCTCACTCGCATGTTGTAGCGGGTGCGGCATCATCTGCGACGGCGACGGCGACGGCAGTTTCCAGTGTGGCGGGTCATCTGTCGCTGGTTCGCGGGCCTCTTGATGATCGTGAAGCGATGCGGTGCTGGGTACCTCGCGAAGTCCAACATTCGCCCACCACTGCTGTAATCCAGGCTGTGGCGCATATGCACTTGTGGATCGGACCTCAGGATGATATGTCGTATTGTAGCCGTTCAACTCACCCTCCGTGATAGAACTCGTCCGGAATGAGGGCGCTTGAATGCTACTGGTGCGACTGATGCTTGAGCTGGGTGAGGCAGGAGTCTGCCCATTCATCATCCGTGGCTTGTGTCCGCCGGAGCCGGACTCAAATCCAGCACCGGCGTAACCATCGTTCCCGTTCGTCTGCGAGCTGAGCGCTGTGCGGGGCAGGTGTTGTCGTGTGGACGGTGCTTGCGTTGAGGCCGACCAACTCCTTTGGCTCGAGGAATCGCCGGGGTAGAAGATGGTTTGAGCGCGTTGCAACATGTCCCGCGGAACTGTTCGGTTGATCACGCAAGCATCGGAGTTGACAGAGCTCGGAAGAGAAGGCAGAGACTTGTCCGTCGCCGAGCTTGTCATTCCGGCTTTCCTGTGCGCTTCCATCAGGCCGGCGGGCTCAGTATAGGCAGTCCCAGGTCGTAGACTGGTCATTGAAGGTCGGGGTGCGTCGTACATACTGTCCTGCGGTAACTGCCACTGGTACTGATCGGCCATCGTGATCCTTTGGCAGAGTTGATCCATGGCGGTCGTCGCATCTTTGCAGCTGGTAATGGAGCACTCATGAAGGACGGTGATATCCAGCGCGGCAGTCTCCACTGCTCGCGCATGAAGTGCAGGCTGGATGACTTCCGTCTGGAGGGCAATGACGATATCCTTCAGTGCTGATAGCGCAAGTAAGTCGCCATGCTCGAAAGGACGACCGTACTGCTGTTTCCTGCTTTTACAGTGTCGGTGGCAGCGACTCCCACCCTACATGATCGCCGATTAGGGACAGTTCAGACGTGCGATATCAAGTGGATTTCTGCTCACCGCTACCAAGGATCGATAGAGTAGCTTGAGCTCAAGTAACTCTTCAATCTCTTTGTCACGCTTCCGCTTCTTCTTGTCTTTGCGATCTCGAATTACTTCCAGCACTTCGGCTGCTTTCTGGAATGCTGTGACAAGAGTCGCCACCACTCTCACGAAATCTGCGCCAGACTCCATAGTCCATGGAACTGCTGTGCTGTGTATACTCCTTTGGTGCAATCCAGCTTCACAGCGACGGTGGCCTGGTATCGACTCGGTCTGTGTTCGCTTTCCAGCACAGCAAGATGTGCAACTGCGGCCGCATGCAGAATATCGCTCGAAAACCGTTTGGTCACCCGAAGGCTTCGGCGTCCCGCGCAGCCTGGTCTGACAGTGTTAATTTCGCCCAAGAGAGATTGCGCGCCGTCATTCGATGATGAATCAGTCTCCAAAGTGATGAGCTATTATTAGGGTGTTCATGGGCGCCAGGCACCTGGCCCCCAATTTCTACGTCCCCCGCACAGACGTAGTATTGTGCAGCTTCGTACCCCGGTACTTGCATATGCATATCGCTTGGCCGACGCTTCTGTCCCTGCTTGCCGCCGGCTAGCATCCCGTTT